>JAAXNX010000165.1:0-36752 GCA_036491905.1 Folsomia manolachei | reverse complement strand
AAAAAAATTTCTATTTAAACATTACATCCCGAGGTGATTAACCAGAAACCATCCAACCCAAATTGTAACAATCTTATCCAACTATTTTTGTCTCTCTGTTCATAATATCGATGTCGACGCCAAGTCTTCAAATTAATTCCGGCTCGTGTCCCCCGACACAACTTGGCTTTCCCGATTTTTATCTGGAACACATCCCATCATACCTGAGACTCTCATAAGCACTACTAAATAACAAAGTTGACTCCACTTACATCATCTTATTCCACTTGAGACTCTCCTGTTTTAAGAGAATCATCATTTTTTATCCAACCAACTTGTTCCTAAAAAGGTTTCCAGTTCCCACAATGATTGACTTGGTTTCATTTCATATTTGTTTTGGTCACTTGATCCAATTACCACAACATGTCACATCTCATCTTACACTTATCCGTAGTAAGAGTGGATTAACATGTAATAACCCTTTTAAGGGCCAATTTACCCAGTGAAGTGTGATCAATGGGAAAATATAAAAAATACCAAAAAACACACATCAAGCCTTGATGATCAAGGTCAGGTCAGGCCGAGTTTTTGTCTTTATTTCTTAATTAATTTATGCGAATTCTTACACTAGCACCAGACCACCACAAAGTTGCACATGTTTGATAAACTCCCGACAAAGGTGAAGCTCTCCCATCATCACATCCGACATTAGTTGGGAACAAATATGTTAATTAAACTTGTATTCTGTGTCCGAGTTAGGCATGGACTGGTCATAAAACAAGTGTCAGGTGGTGTGGGTCGGTTTTTTTATTATAAAGCCAAGCTTTATGTTATGTATGCTTTAGACAAGTATAAGAATGAATTTGAGGCACGAATCTCTTAATTAATATCGATACTTATGTATATTTGTGCGTGATCTGACTGAATGTCATACAATTGTATAATTGATTATTTGGCACATTAAATCTTGATTAATGCAAGTTAATAAAATGTCCTCCAATTCCCGAAATAACGTTGAAGTTAGTAAAATCATGTCGGAATTAATTACCATTTTAAATAATTGAATTATGTTTAATTGAAAACTGAAATATTTTTTGTTTTTGTTGATTATAGGAAGAAGTAAGTAACCAAACAGTAACTACTGTCCCACCCACCCACCCACCTATACTCCCAAAATTGAGATACAAACAAAAACCTATTCAAAATCTGATTCAAAACCAAACTTTATGTAAGATCCTTAAATTCGAAAGAATATGCCATGATGCCCGGGATCGATTATTATTTCTGAGCTATTTTATATAACTTGACACACCTCACGTTACTGATTGACAAAAGTCGGTTTTAATTTCGAGTTGGAATTCGTTCTAAATTATTTTGTAGTCCTCCGTCTCTCAAATATGTCACAGAATCTGAAGCAAGGTAAGAGTGACAATGCCGTAATATTAGAATGACACCCAAATGACAAGTAGAACTCATGTCATCAAAAATATGTCGCTAAAACTTATTAATTACAACTTCTTGACGACAATTCCAACTGAAGTTGAAGAGTAGGACTGACAATTACTTACTGGAGAAAGGCTAGAATTATGACTATTCATTCTGTATTTTATGAAGTACCCGAGTTGAAATTTTTTGGAAATATTGCATTATGTCCAGCTTTAGATAAATCCGTATGTTGTGAAATTCATAAGAGTTGACATCCGATATATAAAAGGAAACAATGACTCCCAACATTTTAATCGATACTAAATGTCCACTACCACTGCTAAAGTAAAGTTTCCGGACATTCCTATTCAAACCGGGCATTCACTTCCCAACCAGCAGGGAACAATGGGAAATTGAGTAGCCAATGTCCACTTGAAAGCCAATCAAGTCACTTCATCCACCATAAAATGAGTTACTTCCCTATTTCAAGCACTTCTCTACACTGACAAGGTTTGTGGTTACTGTCTATTCATCCACTTATCCGACAGACGTCATGGGGGTGGTTGTACTTGATGTGTCACCATTCTGGACACAATTATTATATTATTTAGCAAAAGAAGCCAGTACAGAAATTGATTTATCAATTTTTCATTGTTCGAATATTCTTCCATTTCATGGTGATAATGCTGAAATGTCTTTTTACTCGAGAAAGTTAGAAATGTTGAAGATATCCCAATTTTATTGGCGCAGTAATTACTGTAGGATTATGGGTTTCCGGCATTCTATGTCCATTAAAAAGGTGTATCTTTTACCAAGTGGAAAAACGGATAAAGTAAAAATCAATACAAAGTTATGACCAATCAACCACTGTCCAATCAGACAAAAAAATGCTTCATTTCTAGCTCAGGCAGCCCATTAAGGCCACCATAAATAAGACAGGAGAGCATTGGAATCCTAACCAAGTCCAATTAGATTGGATTGGATAAATGGATTAAATGGATGAACTCATTTTCCGGGTGGTGAAAGTAAAAAAAATATTTGGAGAAAGCTGCCTCACCAGCCACGCCCTTTTTCGGCCTTTTTCTTGTAGTGAACTAAAGGCGAACGGAATATTTTTGTTAATTTCGGCAAATGAGTAATTTGTGGTGTTGTAAATTTCTGGAAAGTTTGCGAAAATATTTCGGGAAACATTATGATCAGAGAAGTTACTGTATTGGCGAAAAAACCATTGCGCAAAATTACTCCCGGTTTTTATGGGTGTTGCCAAAAAGTCTGACTATCCAATTTAATTACATTGATTGGCACCATTGCCGAGTATCCTTCGCGTTACTTGCTCGTGGTGTCAATTAATTTATTAGCTTTTCATCACAAAATTGAACTCTTTTCCCGAACTAGGTTCTTGATTAATGAAGTTTTTGACGGGTATTCACTCTCCGAGGCTATTGTAGGATAGAATCTAGCCATGAGTTGGAAAGGATGTAAATAAATTGAGAGGAAAAGTCGGATCAATCACCAACCATGGACTTATTTTTCAATATTCTCCTTAATCAACGAACCAATTTAATAGTCTCATTTTCACAAGTTTATTAAACAAGGAATGGAGGAATAAAATCTTTTAGTTAAATTTTAAATGATTCCAAATTAACTAACTAAACCAAAACTTTGTTCATTTGTCCACTAAAGCCAAAACATTTTCCTGCAAATTCTGCCGTAGAAATTTATAATTTGCAACGTTATCAAGTAATGCCCAATAATTAACTAGTTTTACTTTACAATTTTTTTTGCATGGACACAACAATGCACTAATAACTTGGAAATTACATAAGAAACCCAATCATTACATAAATACCCATAAGCAACCAATTACTGTATCATTTATATCCTTAGTTGGTCAAACAAATACCCAGTGCAGCTCAATTATTCTGTATTTTTTCTACTTTTTTTTACTACCACAATCATAATCTAATCTAGTCCTATCTACATCTGTACTTTGTTTGCATTAGTTTAGTTCAGTTGACAATTTACAATTTCCCAGTTAAACCTAATCACCGCTAATCACGCAATTTTTATCTGTGTCAGCCCTGAAACTCAAAAAATTTAACAATGAGTCTCCACTCCATCCATCCCCTCTAATTGTGGGATATAATAATAAAACAATTACGAGTTGACAGTGACAAATATTTCTGAATTTGTTTCATTCATTTTTGCCGGATTTACCTCAAATTGCGTGTCACTGATACAATTCTCAAATCGTTAAGCTCTTATTACACCAGATTTATGAAGTGACCAGATTTTTGAACAATTATAATAGATACATTACATCACATTGATTTCCTTAAGGCATGACTATCGCTACCTTTAAAAATCAGGCAGCTCCGTATCCACAAAAAAATAATTCATTGGCGTTTTAATCCATTTTTCCCAATTGTATCATATTCCCCGTTAAGAAATCCTTAAACCTTTGCATTCATTAAGACACAAATAATTTATTATCAGCTCCAATTGTAACCAATACATTCCACTAGTGGACTATACCACAAATAACCTTCCTATTACTTACACCACTCCATTTCCGGTTCGGGTGTGGGGTTTGTTGATGTCGATTGCTTACGGTTTTTACCTTGGACGGACATTTTATTTTATGTGCTCTATTTTATCGTTTTTATTTACATGCGCGTGTATCCATATCGCATTCATCATGACATGACAAGCCATTGCTTAGATGGTATTGCCATGAAATGACGAGTCCATCACTTTATCCGGCATAAATATCTACGCTATTCGCTCACTATTTGCATTTCCTTCCTTCCATCTCATGCAATATTTCTGTCCCTTTTTTATTACCTATGTATTCTTTTCCTAGCACGCAGGTTTGTTGCCCAGTTTCGACCATTTACAAACACCCAGCCTTTAATACACAGCCTTTAATAAGCAGTATTGGCTGCTGGACTTGTTTCATTCCATAAAAATTATGCCCAGTATTTAATTCGGCTAAAAAAAAACTTTTTAATGGAGTCATTTTCTTTGTTGGTGGCCATTTCGTGATGTGATATTTGCTGCAATAAAAAAAGTCAGTATTACTAGATTTTGCGTATTTTTACCATCCTGACTTGATAACAATACTGTGCCCACCCGCAATTAAGTTGTCTCTCGGCCGGTTGACTTTTAATTGAAAAATGTAATTTTTGCCGTATTTTTTCTATTTATTTTGTAAAAATTCAATGAAATAAATGTAATAGAAGTCAGGATAAGGACTGCATGCCTCGCTGACCTTATCTGTCATCTGCTCATTCATTATCTTTTTTACCTTCGTTCTGCTCATATATCACAAACAAACTAAGCGAGGTAACTTTACGGCAATTATGAGAAATTAAATAATTATCTCATCTCCACTTATTTAACTTCCCATCATAACTCACTCACTTCTCGTGTGGGCTATTGTTTCAAATTAAATTAAAGGATGCAGAGTGAGGTTTGGGTTGACCATAAAATTTTATAATTTGATGTCATCTTTATCTCTTTTTCGTATCGCAACTAAATGGACGCTCATGAATTTCTATTTATCTGTCCAACCTTTTATTTGATTTGTTTTATTGTGTTTGAACTGTTTTTGTTTGCTTAATCATGATTCCGTAATTATGAGAATTAAGCTCTATTTTTTAGTGACAATTATTTGGTTTTGATGGGTTTGGTTTGAATTATGATTTCAAATTGGATTTTGATTCCCAAAATTTACTCCCAAAAAAACTGAACATTTTTCAGAAAAAAGGGATGTTTCCTCTATTCCAGGTCCTAGGATGAAGAGAGAGAGAAAGAGCAAGGAGGAGAAGGAGGTGGATGAAAAACGTGAGTTTTAACTTTAATTTTGTTTAATTACTAACTATGTTACATTAAGAAATATATGCTAAATTCAAAATTTAAGTTGTTCTAGTTGAAGGCATGAAATATGTTTATTCATTTAAAAAAAGATTCTCAAAAATTATTTTTCATTAAATTGTTACATTTTAGGGCCAGATTTAGGTTTCACATTTTTTTAAAGTTGCTAAAATTGTAAAAGATTCCTCTACATCAAAAGATTTTTTTTTATTGAAAACATGAAGATTCATTTTATATCAAGTTTCTTAATACCATTATTTCATTTCCATTTTTTTAACCAGGTCCCCGAACCGCATTTACAGCCGAACAATTGGCCCGACTTAAAAAAGAATTTGATGAGAATCGCTACCTCACCGAGAAAAGGAGACAAGACCTCGCGAGAGAGTTGAGACTTCATGAGAATCAAATCAAAATATGGTTTCAGGTGAGATTTACAATAATTATGTATACTCCACAAATTTAGTCAATCAAACGATACAAATATGGCTAGACTCTGGCTTCAGTATAATAGTTGTGCTATAAAAAAATTTCAATTTACGCCACCAACCATGACCACAAATACAATTGTTGTTCTTTTTTATAAAATCTGCAAATTCTCAAAATTCCCATCCTTTAACTTTCTCTGTTTTCTTGTTCCTTCCAGAATAAACGAGCCAAATTAAAGAAAGCCAGTGGTACTCGGGGTGGACTTGCTTTACAACTCATGGCACAAGGTCTCTACAATCACAGTACCCTTAAGGACGGACTGGATGATGATGACTCAGACCAGTAAATCAAGTGTCAAGTATTTACTTGCTTATTTAATCAGGAATCAGTCACTCATCCCGTTGCAAGGGTTTTTATTTATTTCCGTCGTTTTAATCTGTGAAATACCGTGTAAGATAAGCCATTCAAAAAGATAAGTAATTAACTACAACCACCCAATAATCTCATTTTTAGTTCCTATAAATCCATCGACCGCAATATAGTATTTGACAAGGTGTCCTTAGCTGAATCATGGACATAGTTAGCAGTCCCTTAAGCTTAATTATTTATAACAAGCTGCATAATACAAATAATTAACTTATCATGAATTAAATGCAAAAATTTTTGCTAGCTGATAAAAATTAGCTCAGTCCAGTCTTGGTGTAATAATAGATTTAATATTTGCAATATTTTTAGGCTAATTCTAACCCGTATTTATCATTTGTTACAATTATATTCAAGCAAAAATTGAATCTGCCCTCCTATGTAGATAAAATGTAAACCAATTACTAATTAGTGTCTCATAAGTCTAACTAATAGAACGCCAACGCAGCAAGGAAAGTCGTACAAAATAATAAAATACACCAATAAAACTTAATGGGTTGTTTTTAGCTAGGAACTAATTTAACTTGCAAAAATAAGCATGAATTGTTTAGAACCGAAGAAAGTAAAAAAGAACGAAATAAAGTCATTTTACCCGCTATAATACGTTTATTTAATTCGCATTCATTTTGCATGCCAAATAATGCCCGGGTCATAAAAATTCCTGGAGTGAAAGTCACCTCGACAATTTACAAATATTTGCAGGTAAGACATTTCGCGTGGAATTCACCCTTTCAGGCACCCCCTCGCTTTAATTTGGTTTGGTCTACAATGGTTGGTTCCTTAACAGGTGGAAATTGCAGTGTGCAAAACCTGGAATTATTTTATGTCTGAATTTTCTTTCCCATTTTAATTAGACTCCTCACGACAAGAGACAATTAAGTGATTGGATTGAATCAAGCATGCACCCTTTTAATTTAAAACCTGTCAGCAACCAGTCCATGAAGTGACGTGGCATGGTTTGGCCAGGGTGGATCATTCATTTTGCAAAAATATTTGCATGGAACCCAACTACTGAGGGCGATAAGTTTCATTTTAAAGCTTCCATTCCAAAACGGACATAATATAATCGCCACCTTTTCCGACTCGTGTCAAGTCGCCACATGCATTAAAACAAGAAAACAAATACATAAAGTAACTGATAAGCCTGAGAGTAACTGATCGAAACTAATCAACTTCATAAAATATATGAAACTTGGTGAATTTCGAAACTGCAGGCAGGTTGTTTTGTAGGGGATTGATGAAAGGAATCAATTCAACAATTGAGATTTGATTATGTAACATTTCTCCCTTACGCCTTACATTTGCATTTCATAGTAAAAAAACGAGGAAGTTAAGAATATTGCTACATAAGAATCACTAAACCAATGTCACCCACCCTCGTCTCATCACTATCCCATAAAAACATCCAAGATCCTCCCGTTACACCACCAATTACCCGGGTCGCCTCTACATCCCGGGTGTCATTCAATTCAGTATCATTCCAAAATATTAACCCTTCTCTAACCTCCACTAATTTAGCCTGAACTCTTTCACCCTTCTTACAATAAGAGACAAATAACCCTAATATTTTTGACTCCCCTAACTTTTACGGGATGAGACTTAGCCCTCGGAGCGGAAAACTAATTAGTGAGGAATGCAATAAATTCCCAGGAATTTAAGTCCCTACCCATGACAGGAGGTGGCAAATAGGAGCACAAGTTAAGTGATAATTAGCTTGGTGTAGAAGAGAAAACTCCAAAATTTAACAACCAACAACATGATTCTGGAGGAAAAGTAAGGTTGTAATTGGAATTTTGTTACGAACTTGGCCAAGTTACCCGGAAAAAGTTGAGATCTTCCTAATTAAATTACTCTGAATGCCTCCAGACACTACTCGTGTCATGTAATGTAGTAAAAGTCAAACAATTACGGACCGAAATTCGGTGCGAAGGCAGAAAAGTCAAAGGGTTGGAAAACTAATTATTTACTAAACTTGTCGGCTGTCATCTGTCACGGGATTGGGACTGATTTTTTCTAATTTGGACAAAATTTAGGTTTTTTTGTGTGCTAAGAAAATGTATCCTACTTTTTTGTACCGTACCTAGTATCTTGCCATAAGATAAGCTTAGAAATATATTTAAAATTAAATAATAAATTCCAAAGTCAAACGAGATCTGTTTCTTTTAAGCCAATAAAATTCTCATATTTTCCAGTATCACCACTTAAGCCTAACATTTTAAAACAATGTAATTGTAATTTTCACCTCAATTCAAATTCAGTTTTTTTGCTATCTTAAAAAAATTGCACAAAACCCAACAATTTGGTTGTGAAAAATCTTTCTACACTCTAGAATAGCATGCCAGAGTTTGCATGAAACCAAAAATTCTATAGCATGAGATCCTCCAATTATTTAAGTTTTTCAATTAAGGCATTGTTTCCCTCGGAATATTTCAATTTACTCAGTCAAACCCCTATTACTCTCTTTAAAATAATGATGCTGGTACTGCTCCTGTAACACGGGTTTGTTTTTGAACCTGCTACTGGATTTGGTTGGATAATCCAACCAAGATTCTATTAAGCAATAAACTGCGTGGACAAGGATTTAAATTAAATTAAACAACCCAGCCGGATGGATGGGAATATATCAAGGTTCTGGAGCAGTCTAAATTCAGTAATTTTACGTATTTCTTTAAAAACTCAACCAAAGTAACTCAATTGGCCCTAAGAGGAAAATGCGAGAAGTTAGTCATTACCTGCATGCAATCCAATCTTAAAAACTACTCGGTTTCCAACCATGATCAAGCCAAGATAAGTGAAGGCATAACCCTTCTATGCATATCTTACCCGTTCAAGGTGTGACCTTAAGATGGAGGCATTTCCAGATAACTTGCAAATTATAAATTTTGCCCTGATTTTATTCGAATATTGGAAATTCGCATATTAAAACGTCAGTAAGATTTTGGCAAAATTCATATTATTAGCGAAACTAGATAGACTAAAAGCTTTTTCGAACATCATTTGAAAGATTTTTATTGCAACTTTTTGTCTGGATTAATATGTATTTTTTAGCATTTGATATCCGAATAATTGCCTTGTTACCTGTCCAAACCAATTAATACAACATCTAACTTACATTGCTTTGTTGTATGTACATGGAATTGGTTTGAACTCGTTTTTACCTGGATGGAAAATGAGATTGCTTGGCTATTGTTGTGAATTTCACTGAATTTCTTTATCCTTGTTTTGTTGTGTAGTATTTATTAATCCAGATTTTACTTGGAGGTGTGTTAGTTGGTGCGAAAATAATGATAGCCTTCTACCTCGAGTGTCGATTGTGTGATTGATTAAAGCATTACGTGGCCAGGTAGTGGCAGGTAGGAATAAAATTGTAGCAATATCACGTTTTATACGTACTTTATTTAGCCTGGTTGCCTCAAGCTTAAAGAAATTATTTTAATTATTTTATTTTCCCCAAACAATGGATAAATCTTGAATTGTTCCCAATGCATTACATCCAAATTTATTAAATGCAGCGTTTTCATCCAACATTTCCTTACGAATTTTATTTTTTTTTGCAAACTTTTTATGCAAAGGAATTTATAGATGCATATACCACCCAATTAATTTCAGAGCAAAATACAATTTATCCCTAAAAACCTTCTAAATTTAGCAACCATCCTTTGGTTCTTGATTTATCTAATTTTTTTGCAATTCACAATTCGTGAGACAAACTGTAAAAATCATCCCATTAATTAATTAGTCACACTCCTTACCTTATCTAAACTGCCAGCCGCACTGAAGCTGACACACTGCCACTGCCACAATCAAGACGAACCCAAGCTATTGTCTTATTTGTGAATGGACACAATCAGCGGTCACCCAGCTAATTAAGGGGGCAATGATTATGCCAATGATTCATGGGAATCAATTTGTTTGCAACATAATCGTCGTGCAGATGTGATTTTGGTTGAATCAAATAATCATCGAAATAAAAAGTTGTTTGTTAATCAGACCTTCCTAATCAAGTAATGGATTGATGGTGATTGATTCCATTCAAGTAGTTTTGTTGATCAGGTCAGGTCAGTTAGTGATCAATTTGTTGGCTGCGGCATTTTTAGAAACTTGTGGCCAATTTGCAAGACAATTTGCAAAAACAAACTTGCTTGCTAAGCTTGCCGACGAACTGAACAAATTTTTAAAGTAATCCGGCCTTGGTTTACAATTTGCATATTCCGTACCTAATCATTGCCAATCTACCCGTGTGGTCTGGCACACCTGTAGCCAGGATTGTATCCATTCATGAAAATGCAACCAGCATCCCGTCACTTTAACGAACCAATTAAACCTCTGCAACACGAAATAAATGAAGAAATGCGAGTAAAGTTAAACATAAAAATTCCAGGAGCACCCCACCATTAATTGATAGACTGGTTGACAGCTCATTATGAGAATAAATCATTAAAATCATGACTCCTCTTTGTAGACACGCTGCATTACTTATTTTGCAAAAATATTGTTTAGATTCCTTGCAAATTTTATGACATAAATTTGCAAACTTTTGACGACCCTTCCAGAAATATGTAGAGGGTCAAAATGGCTTAAATTCAAAGGTGGATAAAGTTGAAGAAATAAAGTCGATGTGACCATAGTGAATCAAGATCTGTGGGCTTTTCCTCGCAGCGTTAAAGAGAATCTCGACGTGTGTGGTCTTTTCCAGCTTAAGCCCACATCACAATATTACGCTACTAAAGTTAAGCTGGCAGCCACTTAACTCCTCATTCACTCACCCTCCGACTCGGCCACTTACTAAGGATCGAGTCAAATAATAGGAATGGGACCAGAACTCTCAATTTACTGTCTCTGGCTGTCTTTGTGATATTAAAGTATCCAATGTCGACTACGGCAGAGTCTTGGGTAACTAGTATTCAACACTTTTCGTGTTAATTTGATACCTTTTTCTCACCCGGACCGGTGGCTGACTGTGTAACAATGTGCCTATTCTCAGAGGTAGTTAATTTGATATTCATACCTTAACTGGCTACTAGTGCCAGATAAGTAATGAGAATCGCACTTTATGAATCACAGAGAAAATAGTAAACTCGTGATTCCGCAAGAAGGGCACTCATTCAAAATTACGGGTAAATTGTAATATTTGCAATAGTATCACAATACACGAGGAAAATTGACCATTGTCATTGACTATCATTATTGACCATTTTCGCATCTCTGAATATATACTCTGATTGATGGAAACTTGGTAAAATGTTGCAAAAAATGGGACAACAAACCCAAAAAAGCTTAACAAGACAGCGGTGGTCTAAGTTTTTAGCTTAAAAGCCACAACAAACCTCACATGTCGATTTGAATTGTAATTGTGATGCTTAAAGCAATGCTTACTCATGAAACAGGCAACCGCAACATTTTACAGGATTGAATATCCGATGTAAGAGACATGGTCCTTGGTTAGTTGGACGGAAATCGGATAATTGAGCCGGAATTTCTCACAAACACTTAAAAAATCTTCATCTCGTTAACTTGACGAAAAAAGGGAGCTTTGGGATTTTATGCGTTTTTTAATAAGTGACCAACAATGCCGAGAACTGATACATCAGAGATGGACAGGCTGGTCGGGTAATCACAATCAGAAGATTGAACCGATTGTTGTGACGTGTCGTAATACTTACATATGCAAAGGATGAAATTACCTTTGTTTTTTACCGATTCTCAATAAATGGAGAAATCCATTCCAGTTTTTGTGGTTTTGCTCGAGAACTCCAATTGCATGCAATAAAGGATAAATTGAATATGCAACTTGAGAAGACTGTCAGATGTTCATCAGATCTGTTGAACAAATTTGCAATGATTTCAATTCGCACATTTCGATTTCAGGCGTTACACTGCCACAACTTACTAACTCTGCAAAAAGTAATTTTATAAATATCTCGCTTACTTCACTCCCTTCCCGTCTCTTTATAACCTTCCCTGTGAAATGTGGCACTTCATTAACAATCACCCTTTCCTTCCTGCAATGCAGTTCTTCTATCTGGAAAAACATCTCTTCTTGATTTTTTGATATCAAACCGAATCAGGAATGTTAACAACTTCCCAGTTTCAAAGTGACAACCGGATGGAATTTGATCCCAGGGAATTGCTTCATTAATGAATTTTTCACCCTCTGACATAACTGGTTGGTTAGTGCCGGAGAAAAATATTTATTTAATCAAAATTCTCTTGGATTGATTAAAATCTGAAAAATAGAGCAGACCCAGATCCAGGGTGAGTGTCATTCCCCTGATTTTTGTCACTGATCCTTAAAGGGTTCTTATTTAATGGGCTCTCAAATCACACAACAGTTGGTAGATGAGCCCAACAATTGCGTGGTAGTGATTGATGATGCCTTAATTTAATTTGATTTAATTGAACCAAATGTAATTCAACTATTTATGGGTGATTTCATTCACGATTTATTTATTGAGTAAAACATTTATTGTGGATGTGGCTGCACAACATTTACTTAATTGTATACAACAATACTTAGCTTTATGGAGTGGCTTACTTTTTGGCATTATTGATTGATTGAGAGCTGCGACATTTATTGGTAATAACTTTAAGGATGCTATCAAAAATTGAAATAAATAAAAACGCAATATTTTTGTACACTACTTAATTCTAGTGTAATTAGTAAAGTGAGCGATAAAAGAAATTTAGATATGTGGCGATAAAATGACTGAGTTACTGTAAACTCCGAATTAGAAGAATTTCTCAAACTACACTATTTTCCGGGTATATTGTTACGAATTACCTTTGTCTACATCTGTACATAATAAATTACATTTTCTCTCATTTATTGCATCAACTGCATTTCCATCATCATCTCGTCTTCCTCGTCGACAGGGACGGTGGAATGGTTATAAAGTCCCTGAGCCATTAATTGCATCGCCAACCCATTCTTAGTGCCGGTAGACTTTTTTAGTTTTGCACGTTTGTTCTGAAATTAAGAACAAATTATGAAATTTCGTTTAGAAAAATTTTGCAGTTTGTAGGGTGAGAAAGACAGTAGTGCAAATTTTGGACGAAGTTTGCATTAAATAAAAAAATAGGTGCATGTTTCGACACATTTTTTGCAAATCTCACCTGAAACCAAATTTTGATCTGATTTTCATGAAGTTTCAAATCCCTCGCGAGATCTTGTCTCCTTTTCTCGGTAAGATAGCGATTCTCATCAAATTCCTTCTTTAATTTGGATAACTGCTCCGCCGTGAAGGCCGTGCGGGGACTAAGGACATTGCAATTTTTGAATTTTAAACCAATTTTTAAAGTGCAAAATTGTAAAAGATGAAATTAGCTAAATCAATTAAAACAATAGAATGAATAATAAACGTACCGTTTCTCTTCCGGGATTTCACGGGGTTCCTTACGAATCCGACGGGAACGAGGTCCTGGAATCATTAAAAATAAAATTATTAAATTTCTAGCTCAACTCGATTTAAATGCAGTTTTATTGTGATCCAAAAATTCACTAATCTAGCCAGAAACGACATAATGTAAATCCATTACTTTTCCTGCTAATCCTCATTTATAGCTCCATTTACTCATAACAAAGCAATCTTCCAGATTCCTCCAATAAATCCGTTTTAAGTAGTTTCACTCAAATAATCTTACATGAATTTTATTACAATTAATATTCACTACCCAACCAGCCTCATAATCCACCCACACCCAATTCTCATTTCATCCACCCACCCACTTATGCACAATATTCAAGTATCCCAACATATCCCTGTTAAGTGGAGGATTACCACATTTGTCAAGATGAACTGAACTGATTTAACAAGTTCCCTGCACCCTGTCCTGTCTATTTCACCCTTATAATTCCTTAATCACCCACTTAAACATGAGTAACATGACAATCACACAAGTGCTGTACAATGATAAACCATTACCAAGATCAAGCACCAAGCTCCGTGTCAAAACTCGAGATAATCCTATAATCCATAATAATCCTGGTGTGGGGTGGGACAAGTAACAAGTTGTCTAAATGTCCAATTATGCCTGGTAGAGATATGAACATATCTTTAAAGAAATTTCGATATTAACCAACTTTTTGACAAGATCACTTCCTCGCATTTGACTTATGTGACTTGATTAAATCTCCATAAAATGATCTTCATCCTTAACAATCTTCAAGCTAAGTAATCACTCCAATATTAAGTGAGTAACTGACCCGTCACCTGTCACAGGTGAGTGAGGAATCTTAATAAAAACTTTACGATCATTTTGCCACATCTTCCAAATTCCTTTGAGATGGAATCCTCTCTAAATTAAGGCAACTTTATGAAATATCCTTGGATTTTGACAGGTAGTGGGAGAACGGGACACGAATCCTTATTCGAGATATCAATAAAAATGGAATTATCTCATCTTTTCTTATCTTATTTGGATTATTTGTGAGTTGGTCTGCCTTACAGAGAGCTCTTAAAGAGGTGAAGTGTGAATGGTAAAGATAGAGTTTTATGGGCTTATTTACAATTTAATTTACAACAATCAGTAATCGATTAGGAGAGAATTGCTCACGAAGTGAGATGGAATGGACACTTGACTAAAAATTTTAGAATGAAGCATCACGCTTTAAGCATGTCATCCACTCAATCACTCTTTTGGAAGGGTGTAATATTCCAAGTTCTGTTATTTTGTCTAATAATAAGCCGGTGAAATATATTTTAATAAACGAATAATGTTGGAATAGCTGTAAAACAAAGGTGAGGATGGAAATTCAAGGAATTTGAGACTGTTGTAAATATCGTCACTTTGTATAAGTGTGAATGAACAAGTGTGGTTAAAAGGAGAATGATCAATGAAGTGAAATAGTTGTCAATAAAATTTAATTGCATTTTTTTTAACAAAGAGTAAACTCGTTACATTCTTTGGGCTTGTGAGCATCTAAATTGCGCACGGATTGAGACTAATTAATTTGTTGTAGGAAAGAATGGATTGTAAGGAAACTTGAGTTATTTAATGCCCAAAAAATAAAAATTAACTACAATTATATTAGTAGAAACAAATAGATCTGTTGTACCGAAGTAGTGGACCAAATTGGCAAGATTTGTCGGATAATAAAATCCTGCAAATATTTTCAATCTTGTGCATGGAGACTACTTAATAATAAGTTTAGAACAGGTCCAAACAACGGTGGACATAATTTGTCGCTAAATACTAAATACTCGCAATTTTCATGCCAGTGAATATCTGCAATTTCCCAAACTGCAAGAAAACTTATGACCGTATTATTAACCAAGTCCAACAAAAGTGCAATAATACAACTTCCTTCCCGCAACAAACTAACAAAACAAAACAATTTTTATGGATATGAATTCAATGCAAATTCTATTTGATTTTATGTCAGCCATAAACATCTCAGCATACCAAAACCAAACCATCATACCAATCAATACCTCACAGTCCCATAATAATGATCAATGCGCTTATCGACAAAACAAAGCCCTACCTAACACAGTTCTCTCTCTTATACTGCGGTATTCTTCATGAATAACCGTCATAAAACCAAATAAAACAAACGTCAGAAGGTCCAAGTACCTATCCCTTAACAAGCTATGATCTCATAAATCTCTCTCATAAACATGTATTTAAAAATCTCCACTCACCTGACGAAGGTCTATCCGAATACCTCGTACAATAAACCCAAGCCGGCCAAAGTAGTGGGCCCTCAGGAACTGGAGGGTTAACCTTCGTATCATCCACCACCTCTGTCTCCCTTCCCACCATCCGACTCATCCCACTCCCCTTAGAAGCACAGGACCCATTGGAGTCTTCACTGGCATAAATGACACTTGACCTCCCTCCTCCACCCATCTTGGTGACCTTGTAGGGACGCACCCCATCCCCCGAGGAGACTGAGGAAGGTCCCGCTTCACCCTGGGGACGTGACCTTTTACCCGGGTTTCGGATCCCATGATTTCCATGCTGAGTAAGCAACTGGAATTTTGATAACCCAAAATCCGGGCGGAGAATATCTTCTATCGAAAACTTGAGCGAAGCTCCCGATCCCTTGTTCGGATCCTTGGTCAAATTTAGGCCAAAATTTGACGAGAATCCCGTAAAATTGAGACTGGACACATTGGACTTGGTTTTGTCATCATCTCCATCCACATCAATATCGTCATCATCATCGCTATTGTTACCAGTATTGTTACCAGCATTGTTGCCGGGGTGGTCTGGAGCAGATGGTCTTATTTGATTGTTGAATGGTACACCATGATTATCACCCCGATTTACAGGATCCTCCCCGGATTTCCTATTGTTAATTGGAAATCTGCTGCAGTGGTAGTTGTCATCTTCTTCAGGACTCTCTACCTTTATTGTGATGCACTCTGGAGTGTCCTTATCACCGATAAGAGGAGAGTTGAGACTTTTTTTGGGACAGTGACATTTCGGACTGCTACTACTGGCATTACTCGCATTACCCGGACTGGAGCTGGATCTACTTATTGAGGTTGAAGTAAAGGAATCTGGGGAAAGTGAGGTTTGTCTATTGTTTGGGTTACAATTACCCACTAACCGTTCCACAGGGAGAGCCAGCATCTTGTGAACGGCTGATAAGTAGTCAATGTGCATAATATCGGGGCAGGGTTGGACACTTAAGGGACACTGACGTGAGACTTGGTAAAAAAGTGGATTAGCCGACTAGTAGCCACCCTTTAATGGGAAAGTATCCGAATGATTGACAGTTGGGTGGGAGAAGTTTGTTGGAGTTGGCTCGGGTTTAAGCTTATTTTCCAACAATGAAGGAGAATGATGGATATGAACCGGTACTGGGTGAAGGGTTGGTGAGTTAATTTATTTTATGAAATCTCTTACTTTTTCTTGTAGCTTGGTAGTTGAGTGTCCATGCTTTTCTTGGTCAGGATTAGTTTACGGAATAAAGTGATGTGTCATGTCAAGACTCTTGGGTATTCACAGACTCACAGATTACTCACTTATTAGGTAGTGGAACGAATTGGTTGGATTGCAGATGTGTCACTTTAATTGACGAGATTCTTGCAAAAAATTGTTGGGAGCCACTTTTTGTACGAGATTGAGATCAAACTGAGAATTTGCAATAGTTGGCAATTTTAAAACAGACAGATATTTTGGACTTGATTTTTGTCACCTCGTCCCTTAAACAAACAAACTCTCACTGAAGTGGATTTGAGTAAGATGTGATCTTTTTGAAGTGCTTCCTTCCCTTCAATAAGTTTCCTTGCGATGAGACGGATCAGTTAAGTTGACCCAATCCCAATGTCCACATCCAATACCGTCGGATAGGCTGACCTGACTCAGAAACCGTAATACCCAGCCAACTACTCCAACCTTGAAGTGGATTTGAGTAAGATGTGATCTTTTTGAAGGGTTCTTAACTATCTCAGTGCTTCCTTCCCTTCAATAAGTTTCCTTGCGATGAGACGGATCAGTTAAGTTGACCCAATCCCAATGTCCACATCCAATACCGTCGGATAGGCTGACTCAGAAACCGTAATACCCAGCCAACTACTCCAACCAACCCAAGCTGTCCTCTGACCAAGGATTTGATGTTTGACGTCTAAATATCCACCCAAAACCAATCCTCTCCAAACAAAGCCCGTAAAGTAAGTCGTCTCCTCTTCTTGCGCGTGGTAGAAGTTGAGACCTATCCTTAAAACAGTGTAAGTAAAGAAGAAGGGGTTCTTTTTCTGTGAGTGGGTAAAATCTAGCAAGCTTAACTTGGATGAGTGGAAATTGACAGGAGTAGAGTAACAAAGCTGATATCATGGCAAAGAATGGGATTGCTGGGATATGCATAAGTATTGTATTTGGTTAGTTTTTTAGGTGAGGGCTGTCCAAGCCTGTCACATCTCTTCATTTGTTGGTAGTGAGTTTGAGCAAACAAGGTTTGGGCTGAATGTGTGGAATTCTATGGTGGAGAGCTTATAAAGGATTTTGTTAACAAAAATTGAGCTTTTTTAGTGGTGGAAGGTATAGGATATGAAAATATGACCGGAACGGTGCTGGACGATATTAAAGGTTTGTGAGGAACTTGTGGTGGGGATAAGGCAAAAATTTGGGAGGAATGAGATTGTGGAGAAAGCAGCAATTTTTTAATCTTATAAAACTTATTAATCTTTAGAACTAATGCAAATTAAAAATTTCCAATTTTTCGCCTATGTCGCATTACTTGTGCGAAAATAACTTTCGCAAAAATGTAATTGTATCATTTATCTTCCTAAAAATTGACCCGATTCCCTCACCAAATTCATTATCGCCTCCAAGCCTCCCAGCAACCTTCCTGTCCAGGATATAAAACCAGTTCTAAATCAGGGGTGGAGTCTTTGACGCCCCACCGACCCCAACTCCTCCAATCCTGGGTTTCGACACAAATCCTGGTCTTGGCTGCTAAACCCGTCTCCAGCAAATACTGGTAACTTACCACCAACCAAGTTGTAGCCTATAACATAACACGAGTAAGGATTAGGGTATAAAATAAAATCATTATATCATCATCTCCTCTGATTCCCTCACCAAATTCATTATCGCCTCCAAACCTCCCAGCAACCTTCCTGTCCAGGATATAAAACCAGTTCTAAATCAGGGGTGGAGTCTTTGACGCCCCACCGACCCCAACTCCTCCAATCCTGGGTTTCGACACAAATCCTGGTCTTACCCGTCTCCAGCAAATACTGGTAACTTACCACCAACCAAGTTGTAGCCTATAACATAACACGAGTAAGGATTAGGGTATAAAATAAAATCATTATATCATCATCTCCTCACTACAGCTTAAAGGATTTTGGTCAGGATTAGCTTCATCCCAAGAGTTGGCTTGCATGGCATGTCTCCTTTTTATAAGAGATATCCTCCTTATTGAGCTATATACTTGGCAAGTCTTCATTAAATTAAATTAAATTATTTGCTGCCAGAATAACATCACAATTATATTGGCTTGGGTGCTGGGTTAGATGAAGATGAAGATGATGCTCTGCAATGCAGACGCTTGGATGCATAAAAAGTTTGCAACAACATTTTTGTGCTTCATTGGTTTGGCACATTGTTGGTGGTGGTGTGCAGCTTAAATGTCTTAAATGGGTTACTAATTATATTAACTAAGACAATAGGATTGCAGGTATCGGTGTCTTGTGAAAAGATTCGATGTATTTCAAGAATCTATAAAATTAGCTTGACTATCTGGAGAAGTGTCTCCATTTTGTAAAGGTTCACAAATGCATAATAAATTTTATGATACCAGTTATCTGCATATGTAGCTCTTTGTTTCATTTAGTCCAACTTAACACTGCCAATAATAGCTTGCTTTAGTATTTCTCCTTATAATAGCATCCTGCCTGGTGTTGACTGTTAGCTATTAAATCACCCAGCTTACCCATTAAAACATTTATGTACCATCCCAATTCTAACTCTGTAACATATTGGTCTTTGTCTGCTGCAAACATGATTCCCTTTGAATAGTAATGATTGCAGAGAAAGAAAGAGATTTAGCATTTATTTATTTTTTTACGATTTTGTCTCTCCTCCCTTCAATGCCTTTCGTTCCAGGCATCTTTTCAAATTATCTTTTTTTCTGTGTTATCTCCAAATCTAGGGTGAGCCCACAAAATATCTAAATCTGCTCCGAAATGATGTGTCTGTTAAATGGGGATGAGCACAATGTGCTGGAATTTTATTCAATTTTTTTCATCCTCGGTTAAAGTTTACCTTGACTCTTTAAAGGAATTCATGGAATAGATGCTTGCCATGGTTCGTCGGTCTCATCCTTTTGTCTGTTTCTCCCTCTTGTTGCTAGTCTTGTCTGTTATTATCTGTGAGGCAATTGGTGAGAGACAAGAATTCATGGAATAGATGCTTGCCATGGTTCGTCGGTCTCATCCTTTTGTCTGTTTCTCCCTCTTGTTGCTAGTCTTGTCTGTTATTATCTGTGAGGCAATTGGGATGGAATTATTCCAGGGAACCTTACCTGAATTTCTGGGATGATGGGTAACTACATTGTCAGTAGGGATCCAAAATCCTGTAACAGGATGATCCTCTAGTTGAACAATGAGATGTAAAGTCAGGGACTCTGGGTGCTTCATGGCATTCGAATTTCTGGGATTTAAGGTTCCAACATAGAGTGAAATATTTAGTGTGCAAAATCGCAATGCATATGGGAAGTAGCACCTATTTCAATGCCAATTATTTTATGTCGCAAAAATTATTACTTGTCGTCTCAACGGCTCAATATTTTCCGTCCAGAACTTTTTTGAGCATTATCCTCTCCCTTCGGAAGGATAATCTTTATTAGAGCCACCTAAAATGGAAGGTTTTAATGTTTTTTTTTGTTCCTTGTTAACTATTACCCTCTGTACGTGATGTGATACTGTCTGCCAAGCCATGGGATGGGATGGCAGATGTGCAACCAAAAGTCAAAAGAAGAGATAATAGTTTTTGAACCACCATTTATTTCAGCTTTACTATTTCTACTCATCCAGGATGGCAACCATTTATTTTGGCCGTGGTTCATCTGTAGATAAATAATCTCATCTCTCAATTCTCTACCCATTGTGTTATTGTGTTACATAACATGTTGTGGCTCTATTCTACTAGGAAAGTCCGAATTGGAAGTTATACATGCTCATCTGTCCCGTTTTAAATTATGTTGCAAAATAAACTATTTGCGGATTTTCCTTAAACCATTTAAAATACACATATCGACCTTATCCTATAAAAAATATCATTTCCAAAACCATCTTAAAATTCAATTCCTTCCAGAAAGACTATAAAAATGACACCGGTCTCTTTACAACTATTTCCTTGCATGTTTAACACTCATAATATTTACATTTCGAAATTTTTTTCCACATTTTTTAAATCATCTCCAGGTAGAAAGAACCAAAACGAAAATGATTACTCTCTTGGTCAGCATTTCTTTAAGCGTCTCTTTCTCTCTCCCTGCATCATTAACAAGATTTTGTTAGCCTCAGGGAAAAACAAGACCAAGTCGAAGATTGGTTGATTGGTTACTTGGCCATAGGTCTGACTGGATATCTGACTGGATATCTGAGTAAGTGATACTAGAGAATAGATACATTAGCAACCTTTCCTACATGATGAGAAAGAATCATGGCTGGTTCTTTGGTTAGAGATGTTTTTACCAGAGGTACACTAATGTCTGTAAAATGTTGGCCGTTCTTAAGCTGTAAGCTGGTATAAATAAATTACAGATTTTTTTAAGAGTCAGGATAATTTTACGGCTTATTCTTCTCTAGCTTAAGGTACAAGTTGTGTTGTTGTGTTTTAGTTTTACGAGCAGAATTTGAATTTAACAAAACAAGTCAGCTAAAGGTGGGTGAGAGTGAAAAATAGACATTAGTCTCTGCATAGATTAAGGGAATGAGGGATAAGTAAAGTCGTTAAAATTTAGATTTAGACGTTAACTAAATAAAGGCTATGGGTTATTTGGGAGGATTGCATTTTTAAATAAAATCACTCCCGGTCTGTGCAATTTCTAAACTAAAATATTTGCTATTTGCAAAATGATGGAGTTTTCTGCCATTTTTACAAATTATTACGTTTCGCAATTAAATTTAGGTTCAGATACCTTTCGCGATTTGTTGCCGGCTCTGGTAGGTTAGTCATATTTTCTGCAATGAAACAATCCTGCAAATATTCAAAACTTTTAAAAAACGCAATAAAGATTTAAACCCCTGCCCAACCATGCTCTGTCATCTATTCACCGCCAGGCCAGCCAGTTTTTCAAGATCGGATCAGATTAGTGTTAGAAAGGAACATAATAAAAATAAAGTTAGCACAACTAAATTACTTGCATGCATGCAAATCACTCCCAGTTTGGCATTAGTAAGTAGTTACAGCATGCCCGGCAAGTAAGTGAATAGCAATAAAATAAAGCCATGCCCAGCCAAAAGCATATTAAGTTACTTTACAAGGGTTGATGTTGAAGTTGAGGTTGACGAACACTTGGGCGCCGGGCATTTGCAAATTTGAAGGCTTATCTAATCCCCTTTCTTTTTATTACAACATTGAGTCATTTCATGCTTGACTTCATTTACATCACAGAATTTGACAGGGTTACTCGCTCAGTGTGAATATCATATCAGACTCCTACGTTACTTGGTAGTTTGTGTGTTTCTCGCATTTCGTGTAATTTCACCTTATCGCCATTTGCCTCAGATTTATCTGCATGGTAAGCCTGTCTCCGTAAAACTTTTGTTTCCATATTGGTAACCATTTCCCATTTTATTTTTACGAGCACCGACCACATCACTTACTTTCCCAATTTTGTGCCAAAGTCAGGCAACAGTTCGCAATTAAATGCATACCATACCTTCAAACATAATGATTGGCATTCTAAGCTTGGCTTAGCATGGGTCAAAGATATTTAGATATTTATCCCAACCCCAGACTATGATGATTGAACAAGTAATAAAAATTCAATCTAAAATTCAGCCGGTGGTCAATTTCATTACATTTCAACTTCAACCCTAATCTCAACTCGCCTATCAACTCCGTAACACAGTCAGACCTCAGCTTTTTTGGTTTATGTGCAGAATAAAGGGTTGGGTTTTGACATTTTAATAATAATTCTAACTCAAACCTAGTTGTTGGGACTTTATTGTTTTTTTGGGAGAAATAATAACACTGTTGTTACAACAGTCATAAAAGATCATGGGGTTGAGCACTCTTAGTTTTCTGGAATCCTAATAAAGTAATATGTAATGAAGAGTGGTTTTTATAAAGTATTTTACTTACAAACAAGGTAAGGCTTGGTCAAAGTTTGGCAATGTAATGAAATGTAATGGAATGGTAATTGTGGTGGGTTCAATTTGCTTTTGTTTACGAAGCTGTTTGCTTTGTCCAGGGGTAATACTTATTAGGAATCGATTTCTTTTATGGGTGGCATTATTATTTGTCCAGAAAAAGAATTCCCTTTAATTGGGCATAGTTTGCAGGGAATTGTGATTGTGGGTAGTATATAAAGTTTAATAATTTTTTACCATGAACGAATTGAGGTTAGAAAATTGCTTGCAAATTTTAAGCAGTATTATTACATGGTAAATTAAGTTACTGAATAAACGCTTGCCTTAGTTTACTTAATTTAGCCCTTGATAAGTTATAGTCTCTCAAGAGCGATAGACCACCAATAATTTTTACAGGTTACTAAAGCTCGTCATTTACAGAAATCAATATTCAATTTGTGGATGAAATATCGATTATTTTCCTGTAAAATTTTTATTGGTAGTAGTTCAATTTTTAAACAGAGGGCAGCTCATTTTTTCTGAATGTGGAGCACTTTGCTAAAATAAAGCTTGTATTAACAAGGACATAAAATTAAGCTCATTAGTCCACCAACCCAGTTACATCCTTATTCGGATGCATTATTACATCCTCAATTGCTAATCCCATTGTTAACTCAACAATCAAAAATGTTCCTGGAACGATGTAAACTTTGTATGACTCAAAATCCCGTAAATTACTCGGAAACCAGTGCCTGGGCAGACCAAGCATGAAATGGAAATGTTGCTTGTTAATGCTTGTTAATGGTGGGAAATGTTTTGCTCCACTGCGATAAGAACATTATCACAGGACCCCATTATCTAATTCACTCAGTCCATGGTACGCGTCATTCACACATTAATCTGGTTCCCGACTTTGTACCCTATTTACAAATTCACAGCTTTTTCCCTAGCCCTATCCAAAATCCAACTTATCCAGAGTAGGGTAGGAATGACAAGGGTGTATCCATATTGTTCTACTTATTACCAAGGGCTAATCGATCTGATTCGAAATAAATTATGAATTACAAAAATTTGCACATTACGAGAAATAAATGAAACATTTCTTATTTTTTAAAGAACTAAGAATTTCCTTTTTGCCATGTTTTTTTTACCAATATTCACAATTTGCTCCATTCCAGTGAAATGAATGAAATTTGTAAGTGTCGTCCTACCCTCTTACCTGTAATAAAGGTAACAATTGGAGCAGAAACACATAAATGTCCATGTCCATACCGTCTGGATTTGGGTTAGAATTCTGTAGAATTTTATCCTACCTTAAATCCAAACTACTTTGTTTTGTGCTTCACGCTACTTATCTGGCTAATTCGGAGCATCCTGTTCACCACCAAATAAACCAATCAACAATATCCCACCTGTACTTGTATCTTACATGCAGTCACTGTAATCTACAGTGTTCCACCCTTTCTCAGGTAAAACACATGCTCTACATCAAAATTACGGGGATAACATGAAATCAACCACCATTTATTTGGAGTACTTCCAAATGTTTGTTAGTTTCTTGTTGAAGGTTTCTAGTGTTTTACAATAATAAAGGTTACTGGAACTGCAGAATTCTTGGTATTAAGTTTGTTTGATCCAGAATGTGGCAAATCTTTTATACTCTTGGTAATTTTGCACATTCTAAAAATTCGCTTATGACTTCCTACTCCTAAAATTGCTAGATTCTGCTAAAATACAATTGCCGATTGTTTAAGTGAATCCTTACATTGTAGGCATTATTTCTAGCTTAAACACAATTTAAGGATGCTTCCCTCTGCATCATTCAGACCAAAATTCATCTATATTTGGACCTATGTGAGTAACATGCTCGTGAATTAGTGACTGTGAACCATTTCTATTTCTCCATCTAATAAACAAACTCGGAAAGGGATGAGCACAGCAAAAAATATCCTATTTTTTGCAGTCCCTCCCTCTCTCACATTTATTTATTTCCTGACAAAATGAGGATTCATGTCCTAGTAATGTATTTGGGGTGGAGTAGCCAAAGGAAAGCTCATTAATGACCTAGTTCCAGGCAGGGCTAGGAAACGAGACTAATAACTAAAATGGGATTGATGAGTCCAGATGGCTGTGGTCTGGACTACTTGTAGTAGAAGGCAATCAACTAAACTAATGGCATCATTTTTAAAGAAAATTGAAATTATGGAAATACAAAACTCCTAATTTTCCTTTTACCAAGTAATCAAAGAACAAAGGAACAATTATTTGTTTAAGTTTGTGTAAGAAGCAGATAAGCTAAATCTTGCTGAGTTTCTTTGTTTTAACTGAATTTCAGTGTAATTAATCTTTGGAAAACTTACTAAAAAATTACATAAAAATTTCGAACTTCATTTCCTTTAGTTTGGCGACACTTACTGAGTAAAACCGTATTTTTCTTTCTATTACAATCTACAGATCAAAATTCTTCGTGCAGTCAACTAATATCCTTTAAACCAAAATTTTGACACATAAAAATAGTGACATCGAATCCAAAGTCTCCACAAAATCCAATAACATAAAAACAGCTCAACCCAGCCAAAAAGAAAATGAATTAATTTCCATCCTACCATCGCTTCCCTCACTTCCCTACCTTGCCTCAGGTAACTTACTCCTTATCATAACGAATCTAGCCAAATAATATTAAAAAAAAGAAATAAACCAGTCAAACCCAGCTCTCTCCTTGATTACTTCTTCCTATCCCAGTCTGCCTGGAGTGATGGAGAAATGAAAATAAAATATAATGAAGTGCAGGGAAATGGCCGTGCATGGCATGGCATTACTTAAAAAAAGCCAGGCTGACCATGACATGTTAGTTGTTAATGTTTTTTAGTCGGTAGTAAATTAACTCACATCCTAAACCCGGTTTCCAGACAAAAAAAAACTTAATTTCCATTCTGAATGCATCTGTCCGAGTTAAATGAAGCAGAAATATTATGCTCAAGGTATTACTGAGCTTGGTTTGCTCCTTGGTTTGCTTTTTCGTAATTATGAGCCGTGGGTAAGAAACATAAATCTGGTCGAGTAAATGACCAAATGATCTGACATCCAGAATTATGGATGATGTCCAGATATTATGGAGTGGTTCGTCCAAATTCGTTGGGAAACTTAAAGTTTCTCTGACTATTTTAAGAAAATGAATATACTTGAATGGTTTCTAAAACTGATTCAGTTTTGAACCATCATATGGGATTTGAGCTGTTTAACAATTATATGACTGTGTAGGTCTTGATAAATGCATAGATAATTGATGGCTTAAGTTTATTTTAATAAGTTAGTAATAGCAATACTATTATAGCATCCTTGTTGCTGGCTTGGATTTGTAGTCCTTTAAATATTTTATTCCATACTTTTCAGAATGTATGAATTCATTAGTTGAATTTTTGTAATATTGTAGAATTTGCAATGTTTTACAACAAAGGCATGCAATATCTTGAAATATTATCAATTACATTCCACACCAAAAATCAACAATGGCCCAGAATTACAACAAAAGTAATTTTTTAGTCTTCGATTTTTTGACACTATCCAGCACAACAATTGGATTTAATCTTACAGAATTTATTTAAATTTATTAATTTCCTAAAGCTCCAGGATTGCCTAAACATTTTTTACCCAACCTTCTTAAATAGTTTAGTATTTACCCAAGTAGAATAAGTCGACTTGTCTGGAACCCATTTTTTTTAGCCACGATTGGCTACCTGTTGGATGTGGTTAGATTTTGGTCCTACATCCCTTCCTTCTATTCTATCTTTTCTACCCTTGTAACACGGTAAAAAGCTGCTTCTCCATTATTATGCCCTCATCTTCATCTCCATCCCAGAACCTAAATCTCTCCGGAATTTACGGCAACGTCAACCCATTACTAGGCGTCCATGTGGAAAGATTACTTAATGAGCCAAATCCAAGCCAAGCTGCATACAAGTTGAATTACAAAAAGACTCATCCTCCTCTTGGGCTATACGCAATTAAGAAAATTTCTTAAAGAAATGTACCCCTATAATTTTTACTTGACCACATATTGTTGATGAGATACACCAAGATTTCGAATGGAGTCCAAGTTTGGACGCCTGAAGGGACAGCCCGAAAGGAAATTGATACGCCGTAGTCATCATCATCATTTAAAATCCTGGAATGAAGTTGGCTGGAGAAGTTGCCTAGTTTATTTTATTCTGGACATGGGTTGTGGCTGTGGATTTGAATTTGAGATAGGTTTTTTTTACTAAAATGGGTTCTGCCTTTGAAAAGAAAAGACATTAACATCTAACTTGAATTCCTTACAAAATAATTTACAGAGTTGTTTCCATCTCTGGATGAATGTTATCCTGGAATTCTAGTCACTCGTAAATAATGATGGCAGGCCAAGTCTCATTCCAGGTGGACTGGACAATAGACATTTTAGACGGAGTTGGAAAAGTAAATAAAAAGATACTAAAAAGAGCTTTGTAAAGAAATTCGGGAAACTGGTTTGATTCAAGATAACTTTTTAAATAAGTTTGACTTTAAATCAGGATTTGGTTGATTGTCCGATATTCTGTGGCTTTTCATGTAAAAAGATGGCTGGCAATAATTTATGATGATGATTCAACTTCATGATGAAGTTCATCTCTTTTTTTGTCTTTATTAAATTCCATCTTCATCCCATCTGTCAGACGTTATTGAGCTGAAACAAGTTTTGAAAAGAGATGTGATTGTTTTGTAACAAAATTGCATTGTTTAATTTTTCGGATTTAAAATGATTTCAAACAAACTGACGACTCCTTCGGCCAAAAACCTGTGTTATAAAGATTCTTTAAAACATATCAAAATTTCTCTATAAACATTTTCCTTACCAATTCCAAACTTTTTTCTACATTTCAATCACCCTTAACAAACATTTGTCTAGTTTCTCTTACTCCAACTTTTAACCCATCCCCCATTTATGATGGAGTATGCAATTAAAGTTAATTATGAAGTATTTTATTTTACCCAGCAGACATCTTTCCCTGTAACCAACTTATGTGCTATGAAGAACCACAATTATGTTATCCAACTTGGATAATCCAACCAACTTGGTTGAACCAATCATAAATACGTTGCATGACTTGTTATTAACTGGACAACTGGCCGGACAAGGGTTGTTTTTATTTTATGCCTTTTACTTTTGACTCTTGGCAATTTCACCATGTTTCTAATCCTTCATAATAATAGCCCTTCCTGATTAACCACATTATTAAGTCTGCCTTATTTTATTACTGCAGAGGAAGGATTATGATCAGAGCCTCAACTCAGCCAATCTGTTACTGGTTGCTCAATTCAATTCGAAATAATTCAATCCAAAACGATTAAACCAAGCCACCCCATCTTTTCTAGGAGAATAAAATAAGTACTTGACTTGTTCCAAATAATATGAGATCCAAAGCTATCATCTGGCAGTTAAATTGGGATCCAATGAGTTAATTCTGGAGAGAAAAGGGGAAAGTATGACGAAATAAATGTCGAGTGGAACCAATTCTATTAAATAAATAACCTATTAACAACGCTCAGGCAGTATTAATGGCAACTGGTGTGGTAAAGCAGATTCTAGACGATCTATTTTAAAGCAAGTTTTATTGAAACCAATTCTTATTGGAATTTTGAAGTAGAGTTACGTAAAAAGCAACCAAAAATCTAAATTCTTTCTTTGAGGATTAAAACAAGTCATTGTGATCCAGGGACGCGGAAACATTGTTGTGACAAGGATTGACAGCGGTGTGACACATTTTTAACTGGAAGTGACATATATAACCAATCTCATTTCATTTTCTGATTCGATTACTTTTTTATTGTGCTTGGTTTTTTAATCTGATTCAAGCCCAGAAATACGCCTTAACCACTATTGTCAGTCTTATCCAGGATTCTCATCTATTTCTAGCCTGAGATTTTAAAACGTGAGAAAGAACTTTCAAAGAAGTCAAGAATTCCTTAAATTACTCTTGCCTCAGTATCTTTGCTCATTCAATACATAAAATAAATATCAATTGCCCGTGGTAATCACGCCATAAACCACACACCAAACCAAAGCCATACCTGGATTCTTAAGACTGTAAACTGTAAACTGGACACAATTTAAATTTCGTTCCCACACGGTAACCCAAACACAAAACTTTCCAACTCTGTCAAACAATGTTCCAAATAAATTCCACCGCTTGCTCTCACCTTTAACTAAAACTTTGAGATGATTAGTATACGACCAAAATAAAACACCAACCAAGGACCAATTGATATTGATGAGTCTCCCAGGTCCCATTGAATAGCCAACAGATTATCGTCATCCGCAAAGAAAGTGGAAGATAAGGTAAACTACATAAGCCACAATAAAAGCATAAAAGGTGCCATAAAGCATTTCTGGGTAAAAGTAAATAACCACTAGTGCTCTCTCAAGAAGCCGAAACAATTATCATTTCCACCTTAACTAGGCTCAATATAATCATTATTAGAATTAGGAGTAGCCTACTGTTCCAGGGTAATAAATGCATAAGGTGACTTAACCTAGGGACGCTAAGGTTTAAGGGATCCTTTGAGAATGTGACTGTCTTTTTATTCTTTTGTTGTCCGGTTTTATTTTACCTGAAGCCTTTCCATGTCACTGTCAGTCGGGTTGTAAATTATGTCGCTGACAGAGGTTGGAAAGTCAAAAACTTTGCACTCCATTTTTATCATCTACATTTTTAGCAATTTGGTTATTTTCATCAATTCAGACAAATGATGCAGAATTACATCGCGGAAATCAATTCTTATTCCTTAATTTTGTTTAAATAACTAAATGCATATCATTTACAGTCCTACAAATCCCGGATCAGATATCATTTTATGTCTTTACAGCCTGGGAACTTGTGGGTCCTTTCCTCTGTCATATATTTCCAATAGATCACCCACCATTCTCACCCTGTGGTTTGGAATCTTCCAATTGTTCCTCTGGTTAGTGATCATGATGGTGATGGGAGCCATTGTGGTTGGAACTCTTTGTGTTTTTAGTTGTCCCTTAAAGGGTCTCCCTTTTCTTTCCACCCTAAAAACAGTCTCCCTTCCAGGGACGCGACTGACTGAGGTGAAATAAATGACTGCTTTTCAACTTCAAAGAAATAAATGAGCACCCAAGTCCTGCCCCACCCACCCAAATAATGACCCAACTCACCCTGGGTGACCCAAGGTAAAGGTAAAGGTGCGTTCTTTCTAAGTATTTTCCATTACAAAGCAAAGTTTTGTTGACACTGAGGTGTGCAAAGTATTGTAAATATTTTGAGTTGTTTGGATCCTTTGGTTGGGATCATTATTGGTTTCATGGATGGAAGGATACAATGGTAAATAGTATTAATTATTAAAGTTATTCAGGAATTTCTGTCTCTTTAAAATTGATGGTGAAACATAATTTTGTCTTATGTAAACACCGGAAAATATAAAATAAACATTTAAAATCAATTGAATTTGTAATTAGATAATCTTCATCCAATAATTCCAAAGTCCTTGTATTTCCAGTGTAAGAAACCTCAAGGAAATAGCTAACTTTTATTGCCTTACCATCCCATCACCCACGCTGCAAGAAAATGCCGACTAACCAAAAAGTCATAATATTATTGTCGTCAACCTGTAATAGCCCATTGTTACCAGCCAGGAGATGGATCGATGGATATTTTGTCCGTCACCCTGCATTTTGTTGTCCTTTGTATTGTATTATTCATCCCATTGTCGCTGTAACCCTGTCCACTTAGTGGTACACTTGTTGGTTTTACATAAGTTAGGTTACTTCCTTCTCTACTCTATCTCCTGGAGAGATACATGTTTACAGCTTAAATCCTTCCTAATTACCTTCCGACAGTCCAGAGACCTCCTACATCGATATTGGCAAGATTTCGAGTTTTACAAATTCTTGGAAAACTTTGCATTGTTAATTTTGCAAATATTCGTCTTTAACATTTTTTACAGAACTAAAATCTTGTGCCTTTAAAAATATAAGAAACTTGCTCCTACCAAGATTCCGCTGTCTCTTGTCATTTCTCTGACTTCTGTCAATCCGATTAAATCTTTCTTTTTGTCAACTTAAGCCCCAAAACAACAACATTGTAACCTGTCATGCACAGCTTCGCCAGTTCTCAAGAAACTTAGTTTCTGAAACTTGCAACATCTGCAAAGAAAGCCGACATCACGAACTACACGACAAATTTTGAAATGTATCAATCAATTTTACAAAGTTATCCTTAAAGGATCAAACTTTACTTAAAGTCGGCTCTTTTAAAATAACCTTTACAAAAATTGGACAGCTCCACAATTCCAAGAGTTGGATAAGATTTTGGCCACAAAACCGTAAAGAGGAGTGTCATGTCAAGTTTGAGGAAAAATCAGAAATTTAATTGGAATGTCAATTCCTCAGTTATCATATCATAATGTTATTGTTGGAGTGGACAATTACTACAATGTCACAGGAACATATGGTGTTTGAGGATGTCACTCAAAATGTGGTGAGTGACAAGGGACACTCTGAACAGTTGTTATTTGGGAACAATGCCGTATTCCTACGGGTTCGGGTCAATTTTAAAGATTGGTTATGATACTTTTGATGGTAATGGTGTCAAAATAAATGCAAATGTTTAGAGTGTCGAATTTCAAACAAGTTGTTTGTGTGCGATATTTTGTTAAGAGGCACAATTTCCTTGTAGTTGTGCTCATCTTTTAGTAATTGTTCTGTTCTAAATAAGTACAAGGAAAGTTTTGCATTCCGTTTTAATCTAAAGCTTTGTAATCATTTGCAAATTGTAAATCACAATTAATCCCTAATGAAAAGTGGTGCAGAGCAGGGTAGCAATTAAATTTCTAACAAATCATTATTTACTGAAGTCAATAATTTAAGAGAATCTCTTAAAGAGATGATTATTCATCTCATTATCAGCACTTCCTAGTACAATTGTTACAATAATTGTTTTCTCCAAGTGTATTACTTTTAATCTTTATTTTCGGTCCTTCTTCTTCTACAACGATTAGTTCTGCAATCATTAATTAATAAGAATTGAGCATTAATTACAATTCGGGTAATTGCTGGTTGCAAAAGACAACATAAACTATGGTGCTTCACAAATATATCTAAATATTGTAGCACTAGACAGAATTAAAAATTAAATCATAAAAAATTTCCTAGTCTAACTTCAGTATTTGAACGTCGGAATAATGTAATTGTCTTATATAAATTATTAAATACGTTATCATGACATAATTCCAAATTTCAATGTAGTGATTTTCAAAAATGCATGAAAATTTCATACAAATTTCATAACATACACGTTGTTACCTATGCAAAGCTATCTTCATGTCCATGTTTTTTTATTTGTCAGCAATGGATGTGTAGTATTTAAATACAAAACTTTGAATTTTATAGGACCCGAATTTCCGTTAAATCCGTTTAGTATACAACCTCTTTTGCAATGCAAGTCTATAATATTTGTACTCGTAATAATCCATCGTGTCGCAAGGACTTAAAGAGGGTTGTATTGTAATTTACACAAATTACGTACTTACATGAATTACAATCATGTTTCTGTATTGCGTGGAATTTACTTTGGATAGGAAACATGAATAGTCTCACTCCATCAAAAACACGGACATAATGAGACCACACACGTGCAGCAAAGCAAATGGGATATGCTAGACTACAACTTTAATCGGAAGATATTTTACAAAATATTTCGAAATCAAAGTAGCCGACTACAAAAAAACTATTGTCGGAGAAAAATTGATAGTTTTCAGAAAAATGCTAAATGTTGTTTGCTCGAAATACCCGATTCGGGAAACAATATTGTTCCCAATCCAATTAGTTTGTGGCGTGATAATGTTTTAGCTAGAGTTACACAACTACATAACTGCCCAATGTAGTAAAGTGGCCTTGTTTGTTCTTTTATAATATTCTGGAATTTAAGATATCACGAAATCAGACCACTCTTTACATAAAACACCTTAAAACAAGACTCGCATGGAATGAAATTTATCCTACACGAAACACTTAATAATTGGTTACTTGCTCACCCACTTAATTTCCTGCAGGACGAAACAAATTGCATATTTCCTCAAGCTTGAAAAATTCTAAAAAAAATTGTGAATATGTCTGGAAACTAGTTTAGCGAGCGGTCCCTAAATAAAAAGTAGAGCAATAAAACAACAGCGTGTAGCTTATCGTCTTGCTCATCTCCCTTGTTAAGGTAAATGGTCCAACACCTTCCTATGGGTGATAATGATGCTGGGAGGCAACTAGCAGAACGGATGAAGTTGGAAAATATTCCATTTACAATATGATATGAATTTCATTTTTTGGCGAAGAGTTACAAAACTTTTACACCTGAAAAACTAGCAGGAAATTATAAATGTCCAATTTTTATTTAAGTCGCCTTGCTGTAGAAATATCGTCATTTTTTAAGGTTCCAAAATTTTAGTCACTCCAGCGTAAAACATCCAAATGTCTTTTTTCCTTCTTAATATCTGGTTCCCTACAAAATTGACATTTTACCCAAGCTCCCATTTTGTGTCTCATTCCATTCCGACATAATTTATAGCAACATTTTTCTAAAATCCACAAAGAACTAACAAACTTGTTTTCCTACTTCACATTAATTTACCTGTCTCCATCCTTCTCCTGATTTGATGATAAGTTCTCAGAACTGCAACTGCAACTCAAGTCCAAATTTCAAGTTGAAATTTTCAACCAGGATTCAACTTCTGTAGTACAACAATCCAGTCTTGATTGTTGATTGGAGGTTGATTGAGGTAAATTATGGCACCTAGTCAGACAGAATTATTGCATCTACTCCAAACCCATCCGTAGGATTTACAGTTTGTACAAATTTTGTACAAATTACAATTTACTTGTCTCCACAAATATTCAAAAAATTAGCCGGTGGTTGACTTTGTCTGATGATGGGATATCCACAATTTTCATAATAATTGATAAAATCAACAATCACACCCTTGTCAGTTGGCTTCATTAAGAGAAAACTTAACTAACCATGAGATTCTTGTAATCAGAATAATTTACAATAGTCCTTTTTCTGTTCTTATAATTCCGTGTTATCCTTCCAAAAAAATTCTCATTCTAGTCCCTTAATTAGACTTACAATTCTCCACCAAATATTTGTAGACTACATAAATTTTGAATCTCTCTCCCATTAAAATCCTGTCTGCATGCATCCGTAATGATTTAAACTTATTACGTCGTAAACTTGGAGCCTCTTCATCATCATCATATTTTAAAAGATAAGAAAGAACTTCATCCCAACAAACAATAGTCTCATCTATCTCCTCGGCCATTATGATGTTACTAATATGTTATGTCTGCCATACCACTTTTATTAAGCACACTACTCCCCATTGTTGTTCAACAATGATTGTTCTCTGCTCGATGGTGATGTTAATGTTAGTGTCGACGGGTTAGGCCAGTCAAAATGGTTCCTGATGTTTTTGGCCTGGTCATTATTATCCTGTCAACAAATGCGATTCACATCCCCATAAGAAGAGAGAGATCGGATAATTGCTTTTTTAGTCGGATACATGTTCTGCCCAGTGAACAGCTAATCAAGTGAGTAACGAAGAAATAAAGAGTTAAATTCACTCTTAAAGAGAGTCATGCAAATATCGTGTGGAACTCCAAATTGCAAGCAAATTCCCAGCAAATTGGCAATGTTCGGGTTTAAAGAAATTTGCAAAAATTGCAAAAAATGAAAGATTTACAATTCACACAATCTTGTTCTTTACATTTTACTCTAACAATCATCAAGCTATCATCGTGTCATCTTTTACCTCCCTCAAATTTTATTGCTTGTTAGTTTAAAAAGTTTGAGAGGTTGTGCATGACTTTATAAATTGTGCCTGTCTCCGCTTAAGAAAGAAAACTTTACGAGTTTCTTACTGCATGGACGGAAAAGCTATTAAATTAAATGGAGAAAAACTCGGAAATATTTTAATTAACTATTATTCCCTTGTGGGATGGAAATGAAAAGTAAATTAAATTGCAAAGCATTGCCGGGATGGATGTAAATTACATCGTAATTCAATTTCGGATAATATAGTCATGTGTGAAGCCATGATTTGTGGGTATTACATCCCTTATGTGATGAAAGGCCTGTAATTTTAAAAAATACGAGTAATTGAAATGGCCAAGTTCATGAAATGGCTAAATTGTGAATTGCATGGCTTTATCGGATGAATAATAACTGAAAAAGTTGCCTTACTTGTGGTTTGGTAGATGTAAAGAATCTCACTTCAAAATGGAGTCCCTTAGCCTTGAACTGAGTCTGAAGTAGGAGGGGCCTTCCCTGCAGGCAAGTCCAATCCTACCTGGTACTTGTAAGAAATGGTGCCTGGCTGTAAGTGAGCACTTTAAGGGACTCAACAGAAAGGAATCTTTTAAGATGAGATTGGCTTTGCGTTATTTTACGAATATTGCTAAATAATCTTGCTATTTTAGTTTGTGTTATATGCCCAACTTTTTTAGACGCCTTCCTAACCAGTGTGTTATGTCAGTGACTTATCCAAATGTTAAGTAGTGGTTTCCCCGAGAATTACACTTATTGTCAGCATATTACCAACGCATTGTCCAACATTTTTCAGAATTTCCATCCATAAATACCTCACTCAACTCTGCATTCAACTCCTGGACAGTTTTATACATCATTCCTTATTACACCCAAAAATCCAAACCCAAAAATCTGTAACAATGCACCCAACATAACATAACTCCTACCCAAAGCACTCCTATCCCTGTCTGTCAGACTTTTATTTTATTTTGTTACGTTGTCTACCTTTTAGTCTCGCTTGTCCCTCTTGTAAAGTAATAATAACGTAATCATGTTCTCCCATCACGACACCCAACCCAAAAAGAAATCTCTCTCCAGTCAAAAATTGACCGACATGAATCCCTTAACGAAAAAAAGGGCCACACACGACGCGACTATAAAGATTCAGTCTCTGCTTATTCCCTACTTTTTCTTCCTTTAAGGAAGTTCCTTATCTATCCCCGATATCCTGGGGGCACCTACCTTCATAAATTGTAGTGAAGGGTGCCACCAGTGCCAGGAGGGAGTCTTATTTCAGAGGACATTCATATTTCCTTGGCTTATTTTATTTCAATCTCTGAATTGAAATTCACCCTCCTGGAGAGATTTCACTTGGAAAATGGTTCCAACTTGGATTGAAGAGATTTCAATTTTTTTACTGACTACAACCATCTCTACCTGGATGGAATGAATAAATAAGTAAAAAAAAAACCTGATAAAGACGAAACTAACTGAGGACCGGTTCCCCAACTAAGTGAGAGGCAGACGTATATATCTTCTTTTCAAGAATAAGTCAGAGGTTTCTTCATCTTATCGGAATTTCTTAATTGCTTTCCTTTCATGGTTGGAAAGAGAATGAAATGTGTTTATTCCTTTGGCTTAAAATTACATAATTATCAATCACTGCCTTAAAGAAACTCTGTCCAAAGAAAACTTAGATTCATAAACGTTTTCAAGGCTTCACCTTCCCAGAACCCTTATTATTTGGAGAGGTACTTTACTCCATTTTGGCACACAAAGTCCCATAATTTTTAAAAGAGAGAAACATGCCCCACCCCCACAATCACTAAAGTCATAACAAAACCAAACATTTCAAAGATCAGTTCAAACCCAAGGAAAAAAGTCAAGTCACCATGAACAAAGGGATAATATTTCATTCCCATTTCCTCTCTGGGTGCTTATTGCCTCTAGCAGCTGGTGGAAAAGGGTTATCTTTAACCCCCAAAAGTATTTTTAATAAGCCCCATTTGGCATTTTATATAACCCCAAAAATAATTAAAAT
>JAAXNX010000164.1:0-42261 GCA_036491905.1 Folsomia manolachei | reverse complement strand
GATACCTTCACAATTTCAAACTGGACTTCACACATACCTTATTATTCAGTCGTCGGAGAAAGAAAAAGTCAAATTGCTACACTAACTAAAGGACTAGTAAAAAAAAGTCCTTTAAATTGTGATACGAAGCGTGAGACAGTCCCGCTCTTAAGGGTATTATAAAACGTAAAAACTAAGTTGGCGTTGATGTATCTCCAAATCTGTGTAAATCTGCAACTGGTTTAATATCTGGTTTCATTAAGTAACCTCGGCTTCGGGTTGTCGCAGTAGGCATTGTTTTAAAGAACTACGTTTCTATCAATTTAAAATAAGGAATGAAGGGGAAATAGCCTCTCCCTTTCCTCTGAAAGTTAAATAAGTTTGTGATCCAAGTCCCATGCACATTGTCGACTGACAGGTTATCCCTCTCCCATCATCCAACTCCCCATTAAAAGTTATTGGATGGAAAAGAAGAAGCAGGAGAAAGATGGAAGCATATGAAGAGGAAGGGTCCCAATGGTAACGCCAACCATCCAGAATTCCCTTCCAGAAACTGAAAACTTTCTTTTTTCTCGGAATGAGTTGAACTTTGTGAAGCGTGGTGATGAAGCATCTCAAAATCCTGAAGAGAGCAGTGGTGTTACAAACTGCTGTCAATGTCAACATATAATTCAATCTCTATTAAGTTTTTAAGCTTTTGCTGCTATTTCTTTGCTTATAGGTTTAACGGCCACTGGAGAAAATTCTGGAGAAATGTTGAGAAATTTTTGTGGTGTCAACTCCACAAAACATTGGAAACTGGGCATTTCCAGAAAACAAGGCCTTGTAAAAAAAGAGTTGAATCAATTTATTATACAAGTTTCCTAACAATCATTACTCTATTCTACCACCTTGGCTTTAGTGGGTGGTATACTATGGGTTGGTTAGGAGTTTTCAGTACAATCCTTCAGTTTCCTTTGTCTAGCCACACAACTGTGCCTGACAGTAGTCTCAGGCCTCGTTTTCTTATTATTTCTGGAAAATATAACACTCTCCAGTTCAAGCAAAACAAAACTAAAGCGACATACACCATTCTGTTCTTGACTAATAATATTTTATACGCCATGCAATTGCTCCTTGTAAAAATTGTAAACGGCATTCCAAGCACTGAATGGGACGTGTCATTCAACAGTGATGAGAATGAATGAGAAAGACACATATTAATTATTTTTTAAATACCGCAACAAGAGAACAAGAATTCGGGCCGTGTATCAAAGTCTAACGTGTTCTGAGTTGGCCTATTTTTATCAAATGTTTTCGGACTTTTCTCAACCTGAAAATAACATTGAGACATAAAGTGCAGTGAGACAAAAAACTTTCACTTCAACACTAAGTCGTATACTCATTTCAAAGGTTTTTTTTGCAAGGCCAAAATCGTTTTAGACTTTGCTGTCCCATACTTGTGTGGAAGTGGTGCTTATTCCGGGTATCTTGTTGGCTTATTTTATTCCACTTATTATTTTTTTTATTTTTTGAAAGAGGAAATTGGGCAGTCGTCAAGGAAGTGAGAGAGAAAAAATAGGGATAGAAAATACCGAAAATCTTGGGACCAATTTACTCTGACAGTGAGGAATGCGTTGAATAGAGTAAAATAAGGGAATCCACAATAAATACACAATTACGCCCATGGAGCATAGTGGTCCAAAGCACACCACGTGTTGAAGCACTTTCCTCTTCTTTTCTTTTCTCTCCTGGCTTTCCATTGTAATTCTCGGTCGAGTTACTGCCGAAAAGACGAAGCAAAGGATAGCGGAGCATGAGAGAGAATTGGAAACAAAGTTTACAAGTCGTCAACTCAGCACTTAGCGCGGACATCTTATTGTTAATGCCAGAATGGTTGTGCATTTGATGCTTGCCTCGTACTGCACTTAGCTTCTACCCTTCTAAATGAGTGTGGCATTTCCTTATAGAAAGTTGTTACATACTGTAAAAACAAACTAGGGCAAGATTGATTGTGGGTTCTGACTTTTTTATAGATTGTTTTAATTGTCCCAACTAATTCGACAACTTGCTCTATTTATAAGTGTGATTGAAGCAACTTTTGAGAATGATGACTGACAGGATACCTTTTTTGCCAGTATTATTTGAAGGTTACATCGCAATTTGTAACCCAGGCTATATATATTACGACTAATAAATGTTCAACCATCCTTCATGGAAAGAGAAGTTGATGGAATTAAACGGAGCACAGAGGTTTTATAATTTGGGGCACAGACTTGCCCCTCAGGTTAAACTCTCAAATTTATCAGCATCCATTTGCTTAAAGTACCTACATTCAAAATCATTGAATACCTGAAATAGAGCAAGCCAATAGAAAAAATTCCAGTTTGGAAAGAATGTGTAGTTATAAGTTGGCGTGGCGCATATTCTGAAGCCAACATAGCCAGTAAGAGCAATTTGTGACAGTGTAATTTAAGTGATGCAAATAGTGGGGTACTGGGGTAGAGCTGGTGGAATAAGGAAGCAAGACAAGTCCTTGTGCCATAGTTTTCTTGGTGTGGCGAGATTTTGGAAAGTGGAAAGAGGGAGAAACTGAATATTATCCGACATGGCTACCGAATGTTAACCATTCTTCCTTTTTCCTTTCATCTCAACACTGCCTTGGGCAGGAGCAGTGTTTTTATCCATTTGGAAACAGGATCCGATGCAGGGAAGAGAAAGTAGGAGACAGGACTTGGGGCTGGTTGACTGACTTTCTTTTCCTCTTTCTCCTTCCTCATCCACTTCTTCCTTCTTATGTGATGCCTTTCATCATCAGAATGAAAGTTATAACGTGAATAAATTACGAGTGAACGTCTACATAAGAGAGAGAGAGAGATTCTTGCTCCGTTATCTTCTCAGCCAGATCATGTCTCCACAGCCGATGTAATTGCATACGACTACTAAACATGATGGTAAGTATAGAGTGGATAAAACTGGAGCAAAGAGATGATGTCAACTCGCCCAACATGAGCGTTGCTCGCTCATGAGATCATTCTGCCCTCGGGAGATAAATTGAAGGGAACCCCGCTGCTATTAACTGGGTTATTAAGAATGAATCATTGATGTGGTGCTCGAACCCTGACTGCTTTTATGGATTTGAAATAACGACCAAATCTTTGTAGGTATAGGTGGATGAATGAATGGCCTCGCTCGCCTTCTTGTCTCAGGTAAAAAAGAAATTACTGTTGCAACTTCAATGGACACGATCAACATCAACATCATGACTTTAACGGTTAGCGAGCTCACAAAGTCACGACAATGGAAAAAGAAGAAGGATATGAAAATGGGACGAAACGGAGCTTTCTTTCCTTTCCTAGTTTTTTTATCCCACCCGGCTACAGGATTGAATAGGTGTAATTTGGAAAATGTGGTCGACTGAGCCACATAAATAGAACAAAGTAAGTACGGAGAAGCTGTTGCAGAAAGAAATCGTTCGTGACATGTATGTTTCATTTAAAATTGATGGATACATGAAGAGTAGAAAAGTTTATTTCAAACTCGTGGTTTGTACTTGTATTTTGTTGGTGGGTGGGTGGGTGGTCGCTTTGTTGGGGACAAGGTGAGAGTCAAAACTTTCATCCTTTTGCTTTATTTTTTTGTACCTCTCTCTCTCCATGCATTTGTCCAATATTATGCTCCTCTACGCCAATAACTTTCAAGCCATCTTTTAGGTTGCGGCATGTACACATCTCTCTCTCCTCTCTCTGTATAAAAATATAAGACAGTGAAAAGAAGCTGACAAGTTTTGCGACGTGCATGTCAATTGTTGATGAGCGTGATTGCTGGTGCCGGTGGATGGCTACATATATTTTCTGGCATGTACGAGACGGAATGGAAGTAGTTTAGTTTAAAAGGGGATCAAAGTTGATTACATCCACATCCATGGGAGATTCTATTGTGTGAGCGGAGGAAGTTGCTTCTCGGCTCTGCGTAGTCCTCCATTTATGTCGGAGACTGTCGACACACAGGGCTACACATGCATACACATATACACATCCAGAGACACAGACACAGCTCAAGAGTTTACTTGGACAGAATACGGGAGCAGAACAGTGAGAGAGAGAAGGACGAGGGCAAAAGAGAAAGGAGAGAAAGAGAAGGAGGAGGAGGAAAGAGAAAGGAAATGAAAGATGAAAGCGATAAGGAATTCTTAGCTCTCTCTACGCTCATCTCCAAGTCTCTCTGTATATGTGAGTGTATGTATGTATCTATGTATTTAAGTGTAAAAGAGAAGCCCGTGGTCGTACTTTCTCCGTCAAGTATTTTGGATATAATAATGCGTTACGAGTACAGGATTGAGTGAGTAGTAAGTTGGAGGAAAGGAAGAAGTAAAAGAAGCAGCTCGACTCAGTGAAAGATACTCCATTTTAGCCTCACTTTTTTCCTTTCCTTTCGTTTCTTGGAGGATGTTGTGTGCATTCTCTTAGCCGGCGTGTTCCACTTCCATTTGCAAACGTCTTAGAAAACTTTGTAATAGTTTCTGTGGCGAACAAGCTCTTTCTTCTGTGAGTATCTGTAGTATATGTGTGTGGATGTGGATACAAACAAAGGGTTAACACGGTGATTCTTTTTTTACCCTCAAACTAAACCAAACCAACCATATATACCCGATAAAACCAGTCTACTTGGATGGAAGAAGGAGGAGAGGAAGCAACGTCGTAATCCGCTTATTTCTCTTAGGAAAATCATCCCGACCAAGTCCCCTGTCCCGGCTGGGCAATGCAATGCATGGACATCCAATAAACCATCCAAGATCACTTCCACCATTTACGACCGGTCTACTCCTTCCTTCCTCTATCCATCTCATTCTTCTCCTTCATCCAAGCCAACCAGCTAGCTAGCTAGTCATCATCATCTTAGTCTATACTTTTGTTTAAATAGGACCAAGTATTACACAACTCTATACTTACGCTAGTCCTATCCCACTACTAGGTAGTTAAACTATCCTCCACTTCACTCTATATACATAGCTGGAAACACAATGAAATGGACGTCTTAAACTATTCTTGATTGTGCATCATCTAAAGGCAAAAGAGCTAGCCAGTATTTAGCAAAATAAAAGCGTAGAAACTTGATTTCTCCGCTACATCCCAACTATATCACCACTATCCAACTACATAGCTTCCCTTATGCCAAGGGAATCCATTAGCGCATAATCATCCGAGGAGAACACTTTGCAGGAATGCAAATTTATCATCTCAATTTTTGGCCCGTTTGAGGAGAAGGACGAGACAATCTGCAGTATTAAGAATGAGCAAAAGTGGAGAGAAGAAATCCCAGAGTTTGGTAAGAAAATGAAATTTTGAGAAGCCGATTTCACCGCCCTCAACTGATTTCTAAATCCGTTCTATCAAAAGGCCGACTTCATCCAAAGCATTAATCTCATATCGACTCTCACCAGTCCACAGTGCAATCAAATCTTCCAAACTCTAGCAAATTTCTTTCCTTTTCTCACTATCACTCACTCATTCAGCTCACATTTCTTTGCTTTACACGCTCATCTATGTCAGGTTTTACTCCACTTTCTCCCCCCCTATGTGGGTTAGAGCAGCTATACACAACTCTCCGTGTCGGTTATAAATTAGCATTTCCTTTCCTATCCCCACCTAAATAATGCATGCTCCATTTCTCTATAATCATACCAAACATGAATATGATTGCAGCAGGTAATAGATGTAGTGAGAAGGATAGATGGAGAAAGCAAAGCGAGACCAAAAAAATTATCCCAAATATATTAGTCTATGGTTAACCTTCAGTTAGTTGCATTCCTACAAATCATTATTAATAGTGGATCTTTTCTGTTGTTCTACCTCTACTTTTCTAACCATCTGCTGCTGCTGCTGCTGCTACGGGAAAGGAGTGCGGTAATCTGAATCCGATTTGTGCCATCAATTATACTCAACCTTTTCTTTTTTGGACTGGATGTCAAGCCACATCTGTACAAGGAAATAGGACTGATTCAACTGAGGAATTGCGTCATTACCAGACGGCAGGCATAAAAGGAACCTTATGAAAAATGAGCGACGTAAAGAGTTCCAATAAAATTAAAGTTGTTCCAGTCATGTATGAGCCATTCTTGGGTGGATGCCTAGTAGACTAGTCGCCTAAACCACAAAATCCCATAATTTCAGCCATGAATTGAGAATATTAAATACAAAGCAGGGAATGTATGCATGAGGACACAATGGGATTGCATGGCACGTTCAGGTTCTATTACGTGGTTTATTTTCACCATTGGTACATTGCACATCCATCATTGATCAGTCACGAAGCATCCCACAGTAATAATGGTTGCAATAATTGAGTTGTTTATTAGCTCCTAGTAAACTCATCAACGGATGAGCTAGTGATCGGGGAGTGATTCCATTTGGTGTGTGCATCATGAAGTTACACACGTATGTGGAGGAAATAGTAATGAAAGCAAAGGATTATGGTTGCTAAAAGTTGCTATTGCTTCTTCTTACCCAATTGTTGTGGGTGGATTCAAAATGCACTTTCTCCGCTACTTCTGTTTTTGGTTAGGTTCATGGCGAAGAATAAACTTTTACAGAAAACGTATTTATCTAGACAGTCACATTACTCAAGCGAACAGGACACACTTTTCCAAAGGAGTGTGGGAGGGTTGAACCAAAGTACTTTTACTGATGCCTTTCAAGTAGCTATTATGTATTGTATGAATGTGTACACTAAATAATTGTGTACTCCAACCTGAACTGCTGCCATAATTAATGGCATGCAGTTAGCCACCTTAGTGGACCTATTCTTGCCTCGCTATCAAATATTCTCATCATAAGTCAGTCAATGGAACATTACATTAATAGAGAATGGAAATGAAGTGGACGCATAGATGTATGGTTTGCTTTCTGGGGGACAGAGGGAATTTTAATGAGAAGGGCAAGACACACCTCTAGTAGTAACCAGCCAGTTGAAGACAATATAGGCAAACAACTGTGGGTTTTCAAAGTAATACCCCATTCCAGACAACCTCCTCTTGGTAACGAGGTTAAGTTGTACAGCTTGATTGCTATCAAGATTAATTCCAACCGGGGAGCAGGACCCACGGAGAAAGAGCAGAGTTGTTAGAGGAAGGAAAGGGCCAAAAAATAAAGGTAACGATAGTCCTGCTGGTGGCAAGCGAGAGAAAGGTGGACAGTAAATTAATTGGGCAAATTCTTACAGGTGGATTAATCAGTAGCAGCTGCTGCAGTGGTCGTCCTACTACGGAAACTGAACGGAGGATTGAAACTAAAGAAATATAGTTTTTCGTTTCCGTTATTAACGCAAGGTTCACCAAGAGTTTCAGGCACTTATTTTATGGTATAAAAAAGACACGTTTTAGTTCAAAATCTAAGGGCTACCTATAACAAGCTTCCAGTTCCAACTTTTCCGTTCTTGGTCCACCAACCAGCATAGTATTTATAATGCTATGTATCTAGAGTCAAAAGCTGGATAAGTAAATAATAGTCGTTAAAAAAATATTGGATCAGAGCTGAATTGTTTTATGAAATCACGCGTTGGCATAAACTATGAGTAGGAGAAAGTTGAAAATTCTGATATAGTTCAAAGAATTCGCCTTTTCTTCATTTATCTGCTTAGAATAAAATTTGCAGTATTATTATTTTGTAGCAGTCGTGGCAATGGGACGAAGAATTGGAAAATACGGTTATCAGATAAAAAGCTACCAAGAGAATGATGCAAAGGATAGAAGAAGTTTATGTCAGATGATAAAACAAACGACAAATAGGATTGGATACGGGTCGGGGGGAGAGTATTCTGACTCGCAATTGCAGACGATTGTTGACAAATTTGGATCCCTTCCAATAACTGAAAAGCCATCTTGATTTGAGATGCAGTGCGATATTGTTGGAAATTTATGAAGCAAATTTAATTTCAACTTTCTCCCTCAGAGAAAAATTAAATTAAATTTGTGATTAAAATAAGATTCGTTGGAATCTTCCCGTAATGCAAGAATACTTTTCACAAGAAACATCACTTTGTGGCGTATCTTTTTGAAGAATTATAATTTTTTTTTTAAATGGTACTAAACACAGGAAGATGAAAACAAGTTGAGATAGTTGCCACATCCGAATCATCATGATTCAATCATGCTTACAAATCCATACTGTTTGCATTTAAAATTGTAGCATTTCTCTGATGCTTGCTTGTAGAATTGATGGATGGACAAAAAACAGATCAATACGAAGATCATCCAAGTGCTTTCCTTCCTCATATATTCCCACACAAACGCAAACCTTACCATTCATCAGGCCAGACCCTCAAGACCCGTTTAATGAAACGTAATGTTTTGGAGTCACGTAATAATACAACCATTAGAACTATAATGCATGGATCCTCATTGCTAAAAGTAGCAGGAGTCACGTATACATGCATAAAACTATTAGGTGTTCCTCACTCACTATCACCATCCCTCTGGCCCTATATAAACTTTGACATTTACAGCAAAAACTCGCCGGAGCCTAGCTTTGGAAATTCAAAGTGAAGTCACACATGTGCCCACAGAACTCAATCACACACTCGCCGAAACATCCAAGATCTTCTTTGTATTACACAGCAGACCTCTCTTCTGCATCTGTTGCTACTAAAACTAAACGGATACTGGATCTGGCTGAGTGGGTGCACGTCGCTCAGAAAACAGAAGCGAGCCAAGGATTCTAACTTAAATATATTTCCAATTTTCCACCAATCTCAATCAAACCAAACGGCAAACTGAATCCATTCTCGTATCCAAGTGAAGTCATTGCATGGCTTGATTTGATATATTCCACGCGGTGCACATTCTTTTCCATCCAGGCATGAAATGGTTTGGTTTGGCTTGACTTGGATGAGAGACGTAGATGTGGGGGCAGGTAAGGTATCACAGCTAGTAAAACGAAAACATTCTTCCATTTGATATTCGGGAGAAACCCACCATTGGAATTGCATGAAATGATTCAGAATTGAATGAAAATTTTTAAATCGAGGATTTCGTTTTGGTTGTAAATTCTACGCAGTTCTCATCCACTCAGTCCCGAATTTTCTACCAGAATGGATGTATAAAGGCCAAGGTTTCAGAACATTGTTTGAGTGTGATTATAAGGAAACTTGTGAAATTACTGCAATTAATCAAAAAGACAAAATAACTTCGTACTCAGTTTGATAAAACATCAAACTGATTCGCGCATAAGGGGCCCGAGGACATCCAATAAACTTGTATCTGAATGATGCATTCCAAAATTCAAAGATCCCAAAAAGTAGTCAATTTTCAAAAAAATAGAAATGATTTTCACAAATTGGCTCCGGCGATATAAGTCTGCACTGGAGGCTACTATTTTATTTATATTAATTACGGACAAATGAGCGCAACGCAACGCTCCACTAAACTTTCAAATGGCTGGCTGCGGATGTTTTCCTTCAACGAAAAAATGAATAATGCGTTAGTTTAAGTAAACACTTCTAACGTTGACGTTAAAACAACATAAATAAATAACACGTTATGATGGCTGGCACAGTAATTTGTGCTCCGGAGCGAACATTCAGATTTGTTTTGAAAGCAACGCCATAATTATTAATAAATCAGCTTTCAAACCAGGTCAAAAAAGCCATTAATTTGGACCTTTCTTTATTGACTGCATATGCATATTAGTTAAACAGTTCGAGTCGTGTGGAAACTTTACTATTGCGTCAATTGGTTGCATCTTCTGTATCAACCTGGTTGAATTTGAAAGAGATCGACATAATTGGCGGACATGTCCTTCAATATTTTTTTCACAAATTTTTATCTGTAATAAGTATAATTTTGCCCGGATTGTATACGAAATATTCAATTATTAATGTTCGGTTATGTTTTGTGTTGAACATAACTTTCAGTCTTGAACTCAAAATGAAGATTTTCAATAACCATAAACGGTCATTGGAGAAGTTAACCAACATTAAATTCACTCTCAGTTTCATGCTATCCATGAAACGAGAAGGATGGCAACATTTTCACGATGGAATTACATCGGCTCCTGTTCGGAACGTCTTTTACCCGGTTTCCATTTGGCGTGAACCTACAGTTTAGCGAAAACTTACACAGAGAGCTCTAGCTGGAGTCTAGAAGTGAATTGTGCGGAGGCCATAAGTTGTTGGCAATCAACGTTGCGTGAATTGGCGTGTTCTTATTTGTAGTGTGATGATAATTGACACAGTTATGCAGCCCCCAACACGTCTCCAAATTCCAACAAGTTGTGCTGCGACAGTTCACCTCACCCCATCCAACCAAATTGTAATTAATCTGATGGCTTTCTAGTTATTCCAATTTCCCTTTGCATTACGCTGCCAACAAGCCGAGATCTCCTTATTTCATTGCTTAGCAGCAAATGGAATTTTACAAGGAGGTAATAGTAATGGAATGGCTTACCAAATTTCAGTGAGGCTTGGCCAAACTTTAATAAAATTATGTATAGGCAATATACTTGGGTGGTTATAAATTGTGTGAGTAACCCACCCAGCCTTGGCTCCTGTCCTCCTATCGGGAATCTCACTCAAATCTTAAATCTAATACTTCTCATACATACCCGTCAAAAGCTGGCACTAATTCAAAATTTAGTGTCTAATATCAAATATGAATCTGTTTCGCGTGGGTTTATCGTCAAATCAGTGATGGCCCATGGAATAGAATTTCAAAATGATTAGTTGTAGCTATATAGTTCAAGGAAGGAATTCCTAGTCGCATACCAAACCGTCAAAATTAATACGTAATATCCGAGAACCCCAACATACTTATTATTAAATTGCCACAGAATAGTCTTCACAAGGATACGTATCTTTCGACATGAATTCCAATAGTCACACAATGAATGCATGGACTATCCTCCTAACCTCTGCTTTGATTACATTGTTGCCAAGAGATCGGATCCGGCCCACCCCATCAGTTATTAAGTCAAAGTCTAATAAACCCAGCAATAATAAAACTTTACCGCAATTTAATGGGAATCTTGTTTAAGTCGTCCTTCCTAACCTATTTATAAATACGGCGCAGGGTGATATTAAAATAATAATACTGATAATAATAATTAATAATCTGCTTGACGCAGAAGCATACTATTTCCTTCATACTTCATTATTACTTTCGCTGAGTCAGGGAAACTGGTTGGGATACATTGCTATATTTTAGCAGCCGCAACCGCATCAAGACTGAGATTCCTTGTTGCCTGCCTGACAGAAAATTAAGGAGAGAGTAGATCTCAGAGGAGTCTCCGGAGTAAGAATTTAATCGATACGTACAAAAAGTGAAAGTTTGGATGCAAAGCCAAAAAAGAAAGAAAGTTGGGGACATCCAGTTTGAGGGATTGTCGCCATATATTGATGGAAACCTATGAGAACTTGCCATATGGCTTGGCCCATTATTGTGCAATGTCTCCTGCTTGAACATTTCTTCTATTTAAGGAAACAACCATCCAACCAGTAACTAACATTAACCAATCCACCCAATAAGCACTTTCATCCCACGACTGTCTACACCAAATTCTCGTGGTCGTGTATAAAATCCAGCTAATCTCAACAAAATATAAAATAAATCTGAACCGTTTCATTCCTAGCTAGACACCCATCACTGATCATATCCAGCTGAAGCTAAAATGAGATAAACTCCATGTCACAATAACAATAAAAAACTAAATATCGAAAAGTTTTTTCGGCTGGCCCGACGGAGGACCGAGTGAACCAAACCACCGACCAACTTTATATATTCCTTTCACTTTCTCCTATATTCTCTTTTCTTTATTCGACAGCCTGAGCAGTTCCGCCGTTCACTTGAAGCTTTTTTCCTTAGCACGAGTATTTTAGGGCCTAACGAAAATCTACTGATCCCAGCATCCGATCCGATCCGTATAAATTGTGTATGTTTGGTAATGTACACACTGACTGCGGGAGCAAAACATTAATTGTTGCGTATAGCTTGTTTTATCTAATATTTTGTTTCTTTAAATTAACACTTAATGTATCACTAGAGTCTTTCTAGAGTGGTCATTTTATGGCCCAGGCTGTACCTGATCAGCGAGATCCATATTTACATGTTTGAAATTTATATTTATTTTAAACTTTTTTGCAAGTTTAATTTTTGGCAATTATTCCTAGACATGAGTTGGAAACTCAGCAAGTTAGTTTTTAATAAGTAATTGGATTACATGTGATGGGGCGTACTCTGAAATGTGGCCAAAAAAAGAGTAAAGGAATTGCTTTAGTATGGACTAGAATAGTCTAAACTTGGTTTACCATACATTTCTTACTTATTGGTAATTATGGACCGAATAGTAACTGTAAGTTAAATACTTACAAAGTAAATGAAACCAAGAAAAAAGGCAACTCTTTAATTTACCGATCGACATAAATGCTATATGAGGGGACCAACGATGACTGCCAAAGCAGAGGAAAGTATGGAACATTTTCATTATTCCCAAAGTTAGTTGGTGAATTCATATTTCATTTCTGTGATTCATAGATTGGTCTCATTTATTTATTTGACTTTGTTACGTATAAGGTGACTGTGGTCATTTAGATGGATTGTCAAAATATAATCAGACAGTTTAATAAATTTCCAAATATGAAAATGCAAATAGAAAGAACAGTTCACAGTTTACAACAATAATTTGAATGGCGCAAAGTCTGAGAAATACTCGTTGAAGGAAGAAATCCCCAAGTTAGGAATTTATTCCTGGCCTTTTCCATATCCATTGCGGAAAGACTTTTCTGAAGTGAAAGTAATAGCAAAGCTATAAACTGCATTGGATACGGTGATTTAAAGAAGCTATACATCAGGAACCAATTGCTGAGTCCAATGTTCAGGACCCTGTGTCAAGGCAAAGTAGGTGAAGGTCAGGTAGCATGAATTAGACAAATCACCGCTAATGGGATCTGCAGTTTCCGCTCTTGCCATTTACAGCATCTCAATTTGAAATCAATTTTGATTTAAATAGAACAAAGTGGATGTGGGCTTCCATCCATTTGTTGTCGTTTATAGTTGCTGAAAAGGAAGGAATTGCGAAACCCTAAACGGTGCCGTAGAGAATAGCAAACTTAAACAGTAGTGCAGTGTAGCATTACCTTTCCTGGGTAAATGGAATGCTCTACTTTTTTGGAGTGTCACAAATCCTGCGGTACAATTTTGCAGTTATAGAATCTATTTTAAGTAAGCCTAAGTGATGCATTAGAATTAAAATTACATTCACAGGCTTACGCCAAATTTAAGGCTTCTCACATCCCGACCGACGAGAAATTTAAATTATTTTTACAAAAGCCCACAGAAAATATGAAATGCTCAGTTAATACAGATAGGAAGATTTTCGAGACTGCCAGTATCAAAATTTCATTGTGAAATTTTTTTTGTCTTTTGGAATTGTAGGAAGACAAGTGGAATTTTGGCCCGTCCCCATGGGGAGCCCGACAGCAGCCCAAATGTCAATAAACAGAAAAATGAGCTTTACTTTTACTTTCATTTACGTTCCCAGCGATTGGTGGACTTATCTAACTCACTTTGGTTAGTCCATAGTCCGGTATCCTTTTACTGCATGCAGTAAATAGAAAAACATACACGTAACACCACACACATCACAATCAAACCAGGACTCAGCCACAAGTCAGTTGAAACATGTTTTCTTCTTGCTATTTTTATTTTCTTTTTGTGAGCGAGCTGAGCTTCAGCCATATCCTGGAGCCTTTGTCAACAGTGGGAAGATGAAAAAGAAAAAACCAAGATAAACCCATTCATACAGCCTCACATAGCCCGAGCCATCTTTTTTTATGCTCACTACCTTGAAATCCTTGTCCGTAACGAGACAATATTTTCAAATTTAACACCAACTTATTTGCAATTCTTACGTTTTTGATTTTTGCAAATTTTAAAAATATGTTTATATATGGAGCATCAAAAATGGCAAATCCAACGATTATCATATACAGCCGTACTACCATCATGTGTGCAAATTTTAAAACAGATTTAACATTTAGCATTTCCGCTTCTTCTTGGATATTAAATTGGACCATCATTTCAACTCTTAAAGTACGATGCGTTAATTCAAGCCGGTATGTTAAAAAAGATGGCCATAACAAACGGACAGACACGCGCGATGCATAAGTCTTGGCTCGGGCTAAAATGTCGTTTACACATTTGAAATGTAGAGTTGAATTCAATGACACAGGAGCAATTTTCTCAGTCTCAGCTCAGAGTGTTATTTTGGCTTTTTACCTCACTCGCTGCCACAATAGCCACACTCTCTTTATTTCCGTGTCGTGCAGGGATTGTATACGTATAAAATTGTATCGTTCCACATTGTACTCTTTGAAGTCGTAGAGGCAAGCAGTTGGCTGGTTGTCTCATTGAAAAATTGATGGTAGGATCGTATTTTTATCTCGCCGTTGAAGCGAGTAAAGTACCTTGTACATATTTCCAACCGACCTACAAATTGACCCCAGATTGTAGGGCACATCTTGATGGGTGATTTTGAGCGAATGACAACCCTCGTGGAACGTGCGAATTTCATGAACATGGACAAGAGAAAGGTTTGAATCGTGGCTTTGTTGGTTGGTTAGACAAATGAGTGATGTCGTTTCAGGACAGGAGCGAAAGCACAGCACGTGCCATCACGTGTCCAATGCAGATGAAATGAAACATTTCAGTTTACGGATTTCCAATAACAAGAGAAATATTTGTGGCAATGCTTTCCAAAGTTAGGTTGCAGACTCTTTCAAGTAGAAAAAGAAACACTGGCACTGGGGAAAAAGCACAAGCTTTTTTCAGTTAACAGAACTGATGCCATATTTTGAAATGGTACATCGCAAAATAATTTATCATTGTTACACGCTTATTTCATTCACCTAGTTGTTTCAGCCTCGTAGATTTCTACCGTGCAACCAGGACTGAATGTACCAAAGGCATGCAAAGCCTCTAACCGACAGCAACTTAGGCATAGTGCCACTATATTAATGAAAACCATTTCCTGTGGTACAGGGCAGAAGCAATGTGATAAATATGCAGCAACCACCAAAAAACTCTATAACTTTAGTAGCATAGAAAGTACTCGAATGTAAGACAAAACACTTTGCTTCAAAACTAGCGTATTGTGGTGGTTCGATTGTGTTCATTTTTTTGACAGGAGTCTACAAATCAAGTACAGATCCCAATAGCGTCACGCGCTAACGTATATTAAATTATGCATTCTGTTTTGAACTCTGTGCAAAGTAACTATAGACTGCCATTGGATCAAATCCAGATTTTTACTGTTTCAGGGCACAATTGGACAAACAAGTTGTTATTATGATTAGATATTCCAATAATTCCAGCAATCCAATACACCCATTCGTCCTAAGACAAATAAAGCTCTTTACCTACATAGATAGTTACAAATAAAGTATTCTGGATTTGAGTCATTAAATTGGCACGCCGGGACACATCCACTTTCATTATAATAATCGGTTGCTCCCCCACCCAAACAAACTAGTAAACGTAGCCTTACCACAAATTCATCAACTATTAATGCATGTTTTAAAACAAGTGTCAAACACAACACGACATGGATTTTTTCTTTAATGTTCACTCTCGTGAGTTGTTTCAAGTAGATATATACGTAGTAATGCCACTCTCAGTCTCAGATCAATCTATTTTCCCTTAATTTGCATGCTTGCAAAATGCGGCGAAACTCAACATAATCCATCATTTATTAACTGTTTACATGGGCCCAGACCAAGTCTTTCTAGCTCTTTTTCTTTAATTTCTACTTCCTACTACAAACGCTTTATATATTGCTCTNATTAACTGTTTACATGGGCCCAGACCAAGTCTTTCTAGCTCTTTTTCTTTAATTTCTACTTCCTACTACAAACGCTTTATATATTGCTCTCTGTCGTAAAAAATAAGTCAGGATAAAAGTGAATTCACTCTAAAAAAAATACTGAAAAGTCTACGTGGTTTTCTTTTAGGTTTTCATACAGTTGTATAATGTCACTATGAATTTTACAATTGGAATATTTCTACTAGTTTGTTTGTGAATATGAACTCAACAACATTGTTTGAACGTTACCCTATATATAACACAGGGAAAACAGAAAACCTGACATATAATACCTGATATCGGAAAGCTCACCTGTCAATTAGTAACTTGAAAAGTTGCGCGAGCTTGTGTTTAGTATACATAACCACAGTTTACTCAAGGTCCAACAAATAGCTTCCATGACTAAATAGTAATGTGCCGAAAATATCAACGTATCTGTATTTAGTCAATTTAAAAAAACAAAAGCCAATATTTGTTTTCTAGTCTTTCTACGTATGCACTTTACCATAGAACATTTTATTGGCTGGTGCGAAGAATCAAAAAATGTCCCGTTTGTATACCCTTTCTCTGCCCAACAAAATAAACTAAATATGTTGCAAGGATTACATAATGGCAGCTCAATGAACCACACCCTGAAAGCCTAATGTAAATCCTCCGAGTAGAATAACAAGTCAACTAGCTGTGCACATAATTCTTCCTCAAATCAGACCATGATCATCGACACCTTACTCTTGAACTAATTGAGATTACGCTAGTGGTTGCACTTCACTTGGCGATGTAATGCAACAAACCAATCAGCTTCCTTCGCTGTGCTTTGTTTTATCTTCATCATAAAATTACAATCTCGGAAACTATGCGTCCTCCTCCAGTTAATACAATAAAAGAAACAAAACGAGTTGTACCTGAATATTTTGGTGGATTCTAGTTTGGTTTGACGGTGGCGAAATGAACAAAACAAAATTCTGTACAACAAATGCCTTTTTTTGTTTCAAGTAGAAAATTACTTTCGTTGTCGGCCAGGTCTGATAATTAAATTATATATTTCCCCCTAATTCCCAAGGACTTTTTCTCAACTACGATTCATTGTACAACTATAATGAAATTTTGTCCATCCATAATTTTTTCCGCACTTCTAAGGATCCGAATAAGTAGGTAGGAACCTTGATCTGCCTACAGAGACTCTGAATGTACTTTGGGCAAAAATGGAAGACAGAAATATTTTTATTCAAAGTTTTTTAAATTTCAAACTTGGAATAGGTTGGTATGAAGCGTCGTTAAGAATCTCGCATTCGAATTGCACATTTCAATTGTCAGTCACATGTAGGCAACGGGTTTTATAAAGAGTTTTGTTCTGCCATCGACTAGCTATAAGAAAACTTGTCAATTTAATTTGTGAGCGTCCAAATTTCTTACTCTTTGTTATAAATTGAAGGAATGTCACACTTATGCTCCTGGTGAGAGTCAAAGTTTGGTTTTGTGATTCTAAAACGATGGCGATGAAATGAAATGGCAAACATAAGGATAGGACGGAAATGGGCAGTTTGGAATGAAGGTGCTAAACCAATTCGGCTCAACCTTATTCACAAACAGCTTGGATGAATGCACATTAAAGTAGCTGTGAGTGTGACATTGGAATAACAGGATTGCCAAGTCGTTATCACCTTTACGTCCTCTTGGGATTTAGAATCGGTTACTTTTATACGACAGTTCATAACAGTGGCTTGAATATTTTACGACTGCCTGTGCAAATAGACAGTCGTAAGCCATCTACTCCACTCAGATGTAGAAAATTTTCATTGCAAAAGCAGTACTTGGAGTACAAACCAGATCACACATTTATTTATTTGCTGTGAATACGTCTTTTTGAGCCAGGTCAACAATGAATAAACTGGATCCACATTGGCAGGACGGATGGCTCCCCTTTACGCAAGGAAAGCGACAAAGACAGAAATAACAACCATTACCACAAACCATAACCAAAATTATCTCCAACCAGCTCATTATTAAGGTCGTATGAGCGATCTACACATTACACCGTTGTACTTAACCTACCACCCTACTAAAACCGCAAGTGCACTAAAATCCAGAATTATTATTACACAAGTTCCACACGTGTAATACTTACTTTATAATGTTTAAGAGCATATATACTGTGGTAGAACTCGTCTCTTTTGTACATTTCTGCACGCTGCCTGCTTGTTGAAACATGACGAAGGAAGGAAGCGTCGTTACATAATTAAAGAGCAAAGTGAATCAATAATTATTAACATCAAACTCATTAGTGCCTAACACTCATTCCACTTCAGCTTTTTGCAGACAGGGCTTTGGTATATTTATGAATTTAGAATGTTTTATAAGCAATTATCTGCCTTGGACACCTGCTTTTTACAGTCGTCGTCAAGAATAGTTCATTACCTTATCAATCAGCCTTGAAAATAAAGAGTTGAGTGGATTACTTACAATAGCAAAATGGGCAAGTATATGACGTGATGTCAAACCAGTACTAACGAAGGCAACCCAATCCTTGCTTAAAGTTTTCATGGTTTTGATTTAATAATGGCCTCCATTCAGAGCTTACCCGTGAAGCTCATCATATAAATTTATAGAAGGACTACATAGGAGGCACACCTATAAATAAATGCAGATATATGCCAAACTCTCTGGCTTTCTAAACGAATTTAGCTATGAGTCTGATGTCGGTAGAGATGCAGCGCTGACCGGCAAAGAAAAGTAAATGCAATAAGCAATTTAGTATCCTGGACGCAGCAGGAGTCAGCAAAATGACGCGAGAGGATTCGTAAATGTGACACAAAATACTTTTCTTTGAGGTCTCTCCACAAAAACTGGAGTCACTGAGAAATGCATTTTAGCTCCAGCCTGTTTTTATATGCCAGCACAAGTCCAACATTATTTCCGTTCCCACATGGAACTCGAGTAACCAAGGCCTGGAAAGTTTTGCTTTAGGATAAGAATGAAAACCAGGAGTTGAGCCGAGTCAATATGGTTTCCTCCTAACTCTCCTCGGACTAAGTTTCACTTTCCCCATGTTCAATTTATTTTATTGTTGCTTCCAACTACTGCTGGTGGACCAACCAATAAATTCTATGAAGGAGGTGACTTGTCGAATTCTTTGTAATTCTAATAGACCTTAATAAAATCAGAACCAGAGCCTTGGGTTCTTTTTCAGCGCCCAAGTCACGAGTGTCATCCATCCATGTTCATGAAGGCACGACCCTCTTTGAGATTACTTGCAGCACTCAAAATATATATTTATACTTTTTACACCAAACCTGTTGGCTAAAAGTATTCATCATGACATGACCAGCAGCAACTATTATTCCACTATACGCGCCTTTGTCAACTCTAGATTCGTTTATAATTCACTTGCACACCTCTATGTTTTCGTTCAGCGGATATAATTCAGCATGGAAGGTACTCGTGTTTCTAGTATTCAGTCCAACTTGAAACCTTAAACATTGGCTTCAATAAGATATTTAAACTTCATAATCCTGTAAACTACCGGATATGTTGCCGTCTACTCAATCTGGAATAAACGAACAACGGTTTTATGTAAACGTTCAGAATTGGCCAAGTTGAGCTTTACATTACTGGGATGAATCCAAAGTTTAAAACATTGCCTTATTTTCTACTCAACCTTGGATTATGTACTTTGTTTACTGAGACTGTGTTAAATTTCTAGTACGCCTTATTGAGAAAAATACTAAATTGTAATTTTATTTAAATAGTTGTACTTTAAGTTTATACGAAACTTATTAATACTATTAAAATTGGTAGATGACCCATCATGCACATCACATTCTTTTTTAAACCCTGGAAAGCAGGCAGCTTCATAAATGTGAAGTTGACTAAAGTCAGTAGATGACGAGCCAGAGCTACACTCCGATTCCAACCACTCTTAAATCAATTCCAAGTGAAAACCATGGGTCAACTACATCGTCCGCTGTTTCCCAGACTTCCATAAAGCAGTGGCCAAGGATAATCCCCAGGCAGCAGTTTGTTGGAAAGGAAGCACTGTGTAGCACAGTAGCATCCAAAATGTTGAAGAGTCAGAACTGGGTTGGGTGAAAGCTACTCCGTTCATGAACAAAATATGCATACAGCGGGCTCATTGTGTTTCCTGACTTCTTGTCCAGCCAGTACAATGGAATGGATGGAATGAAGTTGAATGCATGTAAAATACACTGCTTTCTACATCAATGCAGATTTCTTGAGCAGTTATTCACAACTGGTCTACTCTGCAGCAAAGAAGGATAAGGACAAACTTCCATCATACTCCAAAAACGGACGGAATGGGCCATTTGGCATTTGTCCTAAGGAATAGATTCCTTTATACATATATACTGCCTTTATAAGAAAAGAACTATATATCTTTTTATTCTGCATTCCCATTGTATGTGATTGGCTTTAGCAATCTATGGTAGGAACCCTACCTTAGAGAAGCTATCTGTATTGTAGAAATGAATTAACTTTCACTCAAATCCTGGTAATGGATGGGTTACTGAGTTTGTGGATTGATCCAGAATTAAAACTTGCAGAAAGTACAACAGGATCTTTGGAAATGAGAAAATCACAGATTGATACTTGATACAAAATTAGGTAGTTAAATTGAGAAATCTTAACAAAAGACTTGAATAATTAGTGAAACTCAGTCTACTCCTCAAGTTAATTTCTTGTTTGAGTTTAAGTTTCTAGGGGATGAACATCACAAACTTATAATTTATCTAAAAGTAAGGGAGGGGAGTTATAAATTGGATCCACAGAGTTAGTTTGTGTTTTAGTTTGTTTGATAGGGCTGTGTCGATGCTAATTAACTGTCAAGCGGTTAATCATGCTTTTCATGGAAAACATCTACGGCAAAGATTTGTTAAATTCCCAATTGCGATGAAGATAGTTAGCGATCCAACATAGATTAACGGCAGTAGCTCCTTTCAATACATACAAGATCCGTTTTTTATAAAATTTACGACTATACGATAATGTCAGTGTGCCCCATCTTGCCTATGAGGTTGATGTAACATTATTTACTTGACCAGATACAGTGTGACCTTATAGTGTCATTCTGACCAATTTTGAAAGTAACTTTCCACAAGGGCAAATAATCTGACCACTGAATAATCTCAGCAGAATCATGCGACTTCTCTGACTTTCTATAAATTGACAAAAACGTATTTGGGAATTCGCAACCATTCGTATTTTTTTACAACTTTTGATATAACCACACCCCATGTAAGTATCTAGTAGTTGAAGGTATAAAATATGAGAAAGGCCGAGAAGGAGAGAATGCTTGAGTTGAATATTTATTATGTCTACTTCAGATTCTTTCTTTTTAAGTGAACGACATGAAAAACCTTCATTAACAACAACTTACCTGGCAAGTAGGCAAAGGTGAGCTGTTGATTGCATCAGGGTCCCTCCACCCCAAAAGGGGTGGAATTGAAATTAAAGCTGAAAGAATCCACACCATTGCAATCATGACAGCAGCTCGTACAGGTGTTCTCTTTTTTAAATAGTCCACCGCTTGAGTGATTGACCAGTAGCGATCTAAACTGATGAGGCAAATGTTCATGATTGAGGAAGTGCAAAGTAGAACATCCATGGCGGAGTGAATACTGCACCAAACACTGCCAAATATCCAGTAGCCCATGAGCTCATTGGCGAGAGAAAAGGGCATTATGAGGAGACCAACAAAGAAATCTGCCACGGCAAGAGATGCAATGAACCAATTTTGCAGATTTTTGAGCGACTTTTCCGTGGCGATGGCAATGATTACAAGCATATTACCAATAACCACGACAATCATCATGCAGGTGAGCACAATGGAAGAGATGATGATATGCAGGGTAGAGTAGCCTCCCGTAGCATGAAGTATCACGGTGTTGTTAGTACCATTGAGAGTATCATAGTAGTCATCCATGCTCATGTTGGCATTGGAGAGGTACATGTGAACTTCGTCGTATTTGAATGGGTGGTTCATTGCCATGTCCCCCAACATTTCTTCCTCGTTCTCCATCCTTCTTCTTCTAGGTAGTTGATACTACACAAAAGTAATGGGGCGTGGGGTTATCAAACTATTATCACACCAAGTGTCCACTCTTTTGGTAGTGGTGGAAGTCGGTGTGGCTGGTGGTCGTGGTGGTACAGTAATTCTTGTTATCCTTCGAGTTGTACTTCCAACCACAACAACTTTCCTTGTCTGACATAACTAAGGTTTTGATTGAAGGACCGTGGTGTGGCGTGTATGTAGTATGTAAAATGTATCCCGAGTTGGATGTCGGGTCCCACCTGGGTGTAATTAACGTCGGTTGATGAGACGCAAACTATGCAGTCTCATGGATGAGCTGGTGCTATGCCGGTGAACGACGGATCCTCCATTTCCAAAGGGTAAATGATGGCTGGGAAAGTTTACGTCCTGGGAGTTCAAATCATGAGAGAAGTTCACTTGAACGCTTTAATCTATTTCCACATTATTCTCCATGCACAAATCCTCACTGTTTCTCATCCATTGGCTGCCATGCTTATTACTCTCAAAACTATGTCTCAATCCACCAACAGCAATTGCACACTTATTTTCGTTTTGAGTAACAACAACTAAAAGTTCCGAAAACTTGATTGTACCGTTTCTTAACCTTGGTTAATAAATATGCATCCGAGATAAAGTATGGTACGTACAACTACTACTCGTAAGTTCCACATATTTGTGCAGCTCTATTATAAACATGTACCCACCATAGTTTGACATTGGAGAATACAGGCATGAAGTTTCTGAAGCATGAGAAATTCGATGCTCATCAATTTCTGTCAGCAATCCACCAGAGAGACTCCATACAGGCAAGCACTTGACATAGTGTCCCCAGCACCAAGAAACGAACCACTTATTTATTTCTTGTTATTCTTGATTTGAACCCACCACTCATGTTTACATAATCCAGAAGAAAACATTGATCCCGCATCATGAAGAATGACAGAGACTCACTTCATAACTGATTAAGAATGTCAAAGAAAAGAAGTTGGAGGGTGGGTGGACCTCCATTCACTTTAAACAATTCAGTCACAAAGTTGTATTTTTTACCTCCGAGGCTCAGATGTGAGCCCAACAGGTGAGAAAAAAGAGAGAAAAAGAGAAAGCACAAAACGGAGACCGCCTCTAACTAAGTCGTTCCCCTCTCCTTGCCCTTATTATTACACCAAGCCAGGAGAAGAATGAGAGGAGTTATTAAGGAATCCGGGAAATGAGTCGGATGAATTACGTCTGTCTTCGCAATGAGAGCCAGAGTCAGAGAGAAAGTGAGGCAGAATTCTTTCACTTCTGGTACTCAACCCACTGACCAAGTCCACTTTCTCCTTGTTTAATAACTGGACTCTGTCAACTAGTACAACTGTCAAGCTACAGGTCAGGAATTGACGGATGGTTAATTCCCTGTCAATGGTGCGGGGAAAGTAATATCAAGTTGTTTCTCACTTTCACTGACCGATTACATGGAGGAAACGGTTTGGGAGAAAGAATATGGTACAAGTAGTTGGAAAAAGCTGGAGAGATTTAGATTTTGGTAATGCCAGAGCCAAAAAGATGTTGTTATTGATTAGGGACCGGGGGAGTTGGACAGAGTGGATTCACAGAGAAGAGGAAAATTCTCTGTGGAAGTAGTCAGCAGGCCGACCTGGAGGAGAGTGATATCACGGGAGTCCAGTCGAAGAATAACACAAAAAGGGAGCACATGGCCGAGACGCTTCCGACCGTCGACTGAGGAGTCCATCATTGGAGGAGCTCTACACCCAACCGAAGTATTCCGAATGATGGTAAGAGCAAGGGGGCACCGGCGCAGGAACCACCGTCCCCCCACTCAACAGTTTATTTTGTCTTACTTGTACTTCTCTTTCCCAGATCAGCCAAGAAGAAGACTCTCCTTCTACTTCTACTACACTCACCTACTACTTACTACTCAGCATTAGTCCAACTCTCTCTTTTTTCCTATCCCTATCTATCAGTGGATGGATATTATATTAGAAGGATTTCACTGGGAGTGAGACTAGTGAGAGAGAGGAATTTTTACCCACTGGCTCCTTCTTTCTCTCTTTCCTTCCTTCCTTCTTCCTCGCACTTTCTCAGGACACATAGTACACTCAGTCACTCACTACCACCAGAAGAAAAAAGTGTAACCCGACCACCCGAGCAACGGATGGACGACCAAGTCCACATTTACTGCTTAACTCTTCCCATGGCTGGAGATGTCTCGACTCAGTCTCTCTGACTTTTGAATTGGTCTCTTTCCTCATGCCCCAAAATGCACTCCAATCAGTTTTAACAGCCAAATGTGGTCCTACATCAAAAATCAAAACTAACCCAGGCCACACTTACACTTTATCAGGAAACAGCTAAAAAGTTTAGCAGGTTAGGATTGGAGAAATCAATCATGTCCTATCCACAGGATCCTCTACCATCAATACTATATTCTAGATGGTAACAAGGCATTAGATTATACTCAAAGCGGTGTGGTGCGGTGGGGTAAGGCACAAGTCCAGGATTAGGATGGCATGCATGGGCTAAATCTGTCAAGATATCGTTGAAAAAGTTCAAGCCGACAGCGAAATTATCCTACCAAACCAGGGATTTTTTTTACTACCTAAACACGGCCAACAGTGAGAACAAGACAAGGAGGATGGCTGGCAGTAGGTTTGGCCATGATAAGTAATAAGGAGAACGATTATGATTGAAAGTCTTAGCGGGATGGAAAAAAGTCTCGGGAGACAAGGAAAGACTTTTTTTTCACATTCTGGCAACCTGGAAATGAATTTCGTCCCTTAACCACATCACTGCCACACCAGACCAGACCAGACCCAACCCGACGATCAAGTAACCACATGAGGAGAAGGAAATCCAACCTAACCTCCCTCCTTACTTACGTACATGGCTATAGATTTCCTTCCTTACTTCTTTTCTCAAAGACCCACAGCAAAGCTCTTCCAAGTTCTTCCTACGCACAACTCAGCAGCCTTCTTTCACCAACCAGGTTGACACTTTTTGACATTTTGGAAATTGAAAGTGTCAGAAAGGCACCATATGAGCTGAAGCACCCTCAGTTTTCCCATCATTCTCCTACACCTTGCATTATCGTGCCTTTCTCCTCCTTATCCTTACACACTTTCCCTTTTTGCGTAGAAACAATTGGAGAAGGACATAGGAGCCAAAACATTATCTTATTTTTCCTTAAGTTGTTGGTAACATCAAACAACTATTGCCACACTAGCTACCAATTTAAACAAAATATATATAAATTGAGAGTTCATGTTTCATTTTATCAATAGTGTTTCTTTTAAGAGACTGTATGTTAATTGGCGTACATTCTGGGACATTGATTTTGTTTGATGTCTTCGTCAATTTTCCTATTTTAGCCATACTTAATTTTTTCATCTATACCAGATTGTCCTGTTCCAAAAAATGGATGTAATTTTGATGTTCTGTTAACACGTATATAAATAAACGCCCAATTCCAAGGCGCCTTATTACCTTGCAGGAAATTAGGTGCACATATGTTACCAACGACAGATAATGCTGTTCCCATCATGGGTACGATGTCTTGAGTTAGGAATTGACCATCCTGATTGGGGTGCTCATAATTTCCTTCACATTGTCAGTATCAAACAAGAAAGTTTATAATGCTGCTAAGAATAACTATAAGACTTACATTTGTCGTACTTGATGCGTAGGTATGTAACCAAAATGTCTACGAGGAATATGCATTTACTTTGAAAATTTGTTGAGTTGCTGTTTCGAAATAAATTTTCTTTTCTCCTTCTCCGACATACTCTGAATGCCATTGTGTAGCAAGCAAGGCCGTGGCACTAAAACGTGGAATAGAGAAGGTTATACAAGAAAAAGAAAATTTAGAAGGGTCAGTTTGGAGAAAGTTGCTTCAAAGAAAAACTTTCGTTTTAGTCAATTTTAATGTAGTTGTAACCTACATATAAAGTCCACCCTGTTAATGTATCCTCTCCTACAACTAACATGTACAGGATATTAAGTTAGAGTTCTCTGCTGCCGTGTTATCAGATGGCGTAAAGGATGGAGCTAGAAAAAGTTTTAGGTTAAACAAGAAATTCTCTGTTCATCTATTGACTAAGAAAGTACCCCCTGCAAGCCAACCTACGTGTACATTCCGGAAAATGAGACCAATGCTGACCAAATATTGCACTACATGTGATGTATGGATAAAATGGAACAGTTCTGCCGTTATGCTGCCTGCACCTTGAAACTTTTCCAACTTATTTCCCTTCAACTAATTTACCAAGAAATAGGGAGCTCAGTGGATCACCTTTTTGTAACCAAAATGTTTGAAAGGCTAAAAATTCATTTAGCTCCACTATTCCACCCATAAGCTAGGACCGTGTTTTCATGCTTGTACCATATTTACTTAAACTTACATTCTCCCATCACTATCGAAATAATTGTGGGAAGCATCATGACATTTTCCACACTTTCTCCATTCAATCACATTATCACATATCATATGCCACCAGGCAAGAGCCACAGGAAGAATAAATGATAATGTGTCCCACCATCAAAAGTTTCTCTCCACCAAGACGCCATGCCATGTCTGTAGTTGGGAAACTTCACCTTCGACACAGCTCATTGCTTATTCCGTCGTCATTCCTTTTGTAGCGCATACAATGGGTCCTTGTATCTTTTATTAATCGTAGTTTCTCTCCACCAAGACGCCATGTCTGTAGTTGGGAAACTTCACCTTCGACACAGCTCATTGCTTATTCCGTCGTCATTCCTTTTGTAGCGCATACAATGGGTCCTTGTATCTTTTATTAATCGACAGTTGTGTTTAAAGGATATTATCCAATGCAATCTGACTCAAGTGGGCTTTTTTAACTTCTCTACCTCATGAATGGCCGGTATAAAAGAAGAATGAGGTTGAAAATTGGCTTACATCACAGTCATTAAATGTTTCTAGGAGGGGCACAGTAATGTCTGGCTAATGGCTAGCCCCAGCTGCTGCCTGAAATTCGAGGCCATTTCCTCACAAAAGGTGCAACTGCATAATGAACAAAATGTAAGGATATCAAGAGAAAGAGAGCATGGAAATATGTACGGTAAAGTGTGAGAATGGTTGCAGAAAGCACTACCACATTTTGAACTAAACTTCCTTTCATACATGTTCTTGTATTGTATTGGACTATTGGATGGACCATCGTACACTTATTTACAGGACGCACATCTTTACCTCATGATGAAAATTCAGAGCCCTCCTCTCCCATCGTTGGAATTGCTGGAGTGTGCTCCATACTAAAACTGGGCTATGACAGCGATGACGAGCAGCAGCAGTCAATGAATTTTTTAAACTTTGCTGTTCAACCAGTTTAATCCACAGGAACAATATTATGCCATTTCTATGAAGTTGTTTTTATCAAAATTGCTCAGCTCAGCTCAAACAACATGCACACATTACACTTTGAAATATTTATATAAATTCAATGCATATACGCTGCTGCCTATTATTGGACATTGTTCCCCATTCTCCAAGGACTACAACAGCTCTAAGTTGGAACAATGGACAAATCCAATGCCTGCCATACTTTCATACATTGGTTCCAGAAATACTGGCAACCCAAAAAACAGCGCCCAGCCAACCCATTAAAGGCACATGAGAAATTGGTAAATTTACCTTTGCCTCTTTTACTCTCACTTCTTTTTTCTACCCGTTTCCCTTAAACAGTGAAGCAAAGAGCCGGAAGTTCTCCAACTCACCCTTCTCATTCAATACAATCTTTCCCAAGTTTGGAGAGGAGAGAAAGCGAGTCGGATCTGCCAGTTTAGCGCCCATGCTAAGAAAATGGTAGAGAACTAGTGAAAGCTAGTGCCAATAATAATTCAACTCACAGGCAGGCAGGTACTCGGTCCGTAGCAAACTGGTCCAACTCATGAAATTTTGACGGAAGAAATATATATATTCACTAATCAAATCACTTTTCGTTCTCATGTCAAGAGTGTGACTTTATTTATTTGGGAGAAAGTGAGAGCACTTGCTTCGACGTACATATTATTCAGCTTCTAATGGCATGAAATATTACATACTACATATTATAGAGTTTTATAGATATAGGTCATGGTTGACAGATGGTTAAAAGGAAACAGGTTTAGTACAAAAAGAAATTGGTAATACGTAAAAGATGTTTGAACAATTGTACTGTAAGCTTAATTAACCAGCTCAAAACATAGAACTTCAAGGCATGAAACGAGTTACAGTGAGTATCTAGAGAATTGGAAATGCAACTAAAGTTATTTATTGGTTGATCCTTGCACCGGTCACGCGTAACTTTCTAGTTTTCTCCGCCTCAAGAACGTTCGTCCATGTGTCTGGAGTCAATTCCGTGTATCCTTCATAGTTCGCCCAATACCTACCGAATAAAACATGAAATCAGGGAATCGAATTAAACTCTTCAGTCAATTCAATAGAAAAACGATTTTTCTTTGCAAGACTCGTTTCTCCAGTTCTCTAAAACTGATTCAAATACTTTATGAAATGCAATGAATGGACAACTATAAGTTGTATAAAAGTGAATGTAAAGGACGGTGGAATTTGGAATTTGGAAAGGACATTTTAACACTTAACATTCTATGCTGACTAGAACTTTCTTGGAAGAAATGCTTAATTTAAAATTCCTAATCCTCGCCCTTGCAGTTGTGAAAAGAATTTTACAACCTATGAACATAGTAGATAGATGCAGAAACTGGGAACATGAAACATTGTAACAATAAAGAAAGGCAAGAGTTGGAAATGTGATACTTTATTTTTGCACACTTACCGAGCTAAAGTAAGACAATGAGATAGGCCGTCCGCATCCATGTCCCCGGCTTTCCGGAGTTCCGAAAAATCGTTTCCAATAACCTATGGGAAAATATATATCGAACATGCAATTACTCGGTAAACAAATTCTGAACTTGGTCTGCATCGTGCAATATCCAAGACATGCCAATTACAATTATAACAAACTGATAGTAGGCTCCCGGGAGATGGGAGTCCCATCATGGGACAGAGCAACCCATCGGCATTATTATACACAATATGTTTCTTGTTTTTTGGAAAAATTGATTGTTGCGTGGGACTTACTGGCCATCAATTTATGTATGTATGCATATCTATAGTATGATAATCCGTCTATACTTACATCTTGTATTGCAGGAGAAATATTAAAGTCGATATTTTTCCTTGTGTGCGAAATAAAGTCTCGGAGCAAAGATAGTTTAGAATCATTGCTTGACGCAATGGCTTCCAAAATGCGGGGCTTCTGGCGGCTTTCGTAAAACTCTAGGGATTGGACGGCCTGGAAAGGAACCTGAATAACATTCTGTGAAAACAAAAAAATGAAATAGGTATGCAGATTAATGTTTGACATTTACAAATAAGCACACACAAAGGAGCAATCCACGAATGACGTACGGAAAACAAGGATTTTTTGGATGTCGACAGTATCAAGATGGGTATATCCATTTCAAAGTCCATTTGTTGGTATTTGAAATCATAGCCCACAGTTTGCCACTCAATCAGTTTTTGCAGTGCAGTGAGATTTTGCAGGGCTGAAACAAATTATTATCAGTTAACAAAAATACATAATTTTTGATTTCAGATCAGTAATTGCGCAAAACCCTACAGATTATAGTATAAATCATTAACGAGCTTTAAAAATCCGTCCAACCATGGCGATTCTGAACTGTTTTACATAGATTAACTTTTACGCATCATTTAGCATTTACAATTTGATAACTACAATGAAGGGTTGTCAATCTAATGTTAGCAAAAACTGCAAGCAAGGACGACGGTCATATGCCTCACAATGTCTAGTGGGTGAATGAATTTAGTTTATTTTTCGCCTATAATCAGCTCGCCCTCTGATGCAGGGACGTCATGCAGTGAAGAATGAACGAACGCTAAGGAGAAAAGTTGGTTCCTTTGTCTGAAAAAGAATGTAGATATATGCTTAACTTTCCCTGCAAGCGAAGCCTACGTGCAGTTATGTGCCATTAAGTATCTATGTCTCCAGTGTATTAACGGAAAGAAGCAATTCAACAAAATGCCCCTTTTGCAAGGTAAAGAATAAATGTTACCAACGAATGTGTAGTCAAAGGGTGAAACGAAAGTCATAGCAGTTAAAAAGAGAAAGAAATTTGAAATGCCCGTCACCAATAAGCATTAAAGTTTTTTGAAATTCTTCCTTCCCCGTAGGAAATTAAAACAAAAGTTTTTGTACGGCTGGCTTTTCAGAATCAACCTTAGAGTGATTGGACGTCAACAAAATCGGATTCGTAGTCGAAAACATTCGTAGTCAACGACAAGAAAGTTTATAATGCTACTATAACTCAACACGTTTTTGAGATGAACAGACGGTCGGACATGACGATCTTGAAAAATGGTTTCGCCCTTTAATAATGGAGGCTGACATGGAAGCAGAACTGCTCATCACTCAACTCAATTTCCCTGCTAAGCCCCTAGGCCTTTGCCTTAACATTCATTCCGGTATGAATAATAATATCGCATGATATTGAGACAACAGTGTACATCTCAAATTAAACGCTGAGTTAGTGAGTTCTCTTGTAACACTTATTATTGTGCGAACTGGGGTTCATCCTACAGGCATGACATCTAAAACTCTGTTCAGACTTATCAATTACAATGTTTATTATCCAATACCTAATAATTACCATCCACAACTCATCCATCTACAACAACCCCATCCATTCAACTCATGCATAAAGTTCCCGTGAATTAGTTCTCCAGAGAAATTAAAAGGCAAATCATAAAGTATCTACAGCGGAACAGTCAAAATCATACCTTTCTCGTTGTTTTGAAAATTTCGGTGCTGTTGCTCTGAAATATCTCTTTCCTCTAGAATCAAGTGTGTCCCATTGCTTAGCTGTAAAATTCCGCCCATAAATTTATCGCAGGAATAATCCTTCCTGTGAAAACACAAAATAGAACATGATCCCCTTTCACAGCCTAATAATATTCACAACCTGATAATATGTATAGCATAGCGCTGGATTGAATATAGTTTAAGTTTTACTGCTTTCGCAGTCGTCAACTTCACAGAAATTCGTGTGCATCAAAAACATACTACTAAAAGTGTGACCAAAAAGTTGTTTAAAGATGGGTACAAATTTTTCTTACCACGGAATGTAACAGTCAGTTCCTATACTGTTCAAAAAGTTTTCCAAATACACCGACTTTGGCGTGATATGCTGAATGACGGTGTTAAGGAGTCGAGCAACATCTATTGGAATCCCAGTAATGCATACAGGGAAAGACCCCATGGGATGGCCACCAACTCTGGCATTTCTGAATAAAATTAAGTTTTGGATTTATTGCCTTTATAATATATTAGCGTAGATCAGTACTCACACGCTGGACAACAAATTCATAAGTACATAGCGGGCGACAAGAGTGTCCCCTGCAAGACAATCGACAAGAAGATCCCGCAATTCCATGCGAGTTGGTTGTCGCCAGTCGTCAACCGTGCACATTTGGTCTGCAAAATGTTAATAAGAACATTAATGAAAATTGTGGATATATGACACATAATGTATATTCACATTTTTACCCAGTTGCTGAATTGTCAAATAAATTCTAGGAAGTTCAAAGGATGTCTGTTTTGAATATCCTAATACGGTCATCCTTGGAATTAAGCTGCTAGGGGGATTTCGTATCTCACTTCCTTCACCGTGGTCATTATCCTACATGCAGTTATAGTACTCATAAAAAATCAGAATTCTTGACCGCGTTAAGTTCTATTGTAAGACAATGGTTAAAAAAATCTCACATGATTTTCAAGTTGTTCGTTCGGGTTAATCAGTTTATCGTCTTGTTCTACCATCAGAATTCCATACAAATTCAAAACCTCGTTCATGACGATATCATGATTAGAATGTCGATAAATCTAAAAAAGAAAAGTCTATGATTCGTACCCGTACTGTAGTATCAAGTAATAATTAAAATAATTCCAATTTCCTAAAAGTCTGCAATATTCTTACGTACTTTTCCAATCACAGCTTTACAAGCAGGGTCGTCCAACATATTTGGTAAGGGAAACCCAAACATGGCTTTCTTCTTCTCGACTGGTACTACGGAACTGGGATCAACCCCAGTGTCCGTGGAACATCCTGCAGCCACACAATCAGCAGTCATAATAGGTTTTTCTAAGTTTGTCGTTGACTTTTCATTGTTTGCTTCGTCGAACTATGTTCATTAGTATACACAAAGAAATAAAACTGATAAGCAAATAATAAAAAACAAGTATAACACAAGATACGGTAAGCATCAAAACTGACTTGCATAGTCCATTTATTTTCCCCAGGAACGGAAATAAAATGCATCAGATCCATTTCATGAAGTTGAAGATTTCCAGGACGATCAATCTCCTTTTGATTATTGTCAAGCTACAAAAATGTGAAATAAAAAAAAAACAATAATTTACAGGGCCCACAAATGAAAAAAAGTATATGCACTCCATTACATCCAATTTATCCGTATACAATAAACACTTTTCTCTGGAAACTCCTGTCGTAAGATTTTTAATTGAGGCTAGAGATTGGATTAGAACCGGATCATAAAGTTCTTGAACCATTCCCCGAAATCGAACCATTTTCCCGTTCAATGCCTCCATCTCCTTTAACGTCATAGCGTTTAGGGAAGGAATCTTTAAAAATAAGGACGCCAATTACATTACTGATTAATTGTATTTGCGATAATTTTGTTAATCATAATACCTTGTACAGATCTTCAACTATTGCTTCCGAGAAAACTGAGTGCACCAGTTTTGTAAACCGATCTACCCAATCCTTATGGATCTCCTCTCCGTGATTGGTAACTTGATCTAGTAGTTAAAGTTGGTTAAAAATAAAAAATAAAAAACCTTGTGACAAATAAATAACCAACTCACCAAACAGATCATCAATGAATTTCTCCGGGAAAGAAATTAAACGCTGGAGGCGTTCTCTGAAAAAAGAACAGTCAATTGAAATGTAAATCAATTGTCATTGAAACATGGAAAATGCATCCTTTTAAAGTATTCCTTTACCTCCTTTGGTTTCCTTCTAAATTTTCACCAGTGCCCAAGGGCTCCGCACTTCCAGATGGATTAGCCATGTCTAGAAATGACATCCGACTCCGTTAATTTCGAAATTTGTCGTAAAACCAAGTGAAATGAATCCAGCAAAAATTGCAGAACAAAGACAACTATGACATGTACAAGGAATCTGACTAAAAACCCACGAGTGAGTCCAAAAACCGCTCAATGACTTTATCGTGGGGAAATCGCAACCTCTTTGCTAGGATTGTCATTGTCTGAGAAAAATTAGGAAATTGTACGAAATGATTTTCACTGATTATGACAGTAGCGTGTGTATGTATATTGTCAAACGACCAAGTCCCGGAACTTCGGAAAAAATGAATTTCTTTGGCATAATTACAACAATGGTGCAAGAAGAACTTTAAAGTTGCTTGAAAATTTTGAAGAATTTTACGGTGACTATGTTTTACTAAAAAAATGCTAGAATTTATTTATTTGTGATTTATTGCATTACAATAGGCACATTATGCTATTACAGACTAGAAGAAAAACAAAACCAGTTCCAAAACCTTTAAACTTAATCTGTTCCATAGATTTAGAGGTACGTCAGATACATGTTTAGTAAAAATAACAAAATATGTCAGATGCCCTAATGAAAACGTCCTTATATACGGTATTGATTGGTTGATGTAAAAAAACTAATAAATATAAGCTGCTAGGGTCAAGGTATCTTACGCTACGATCTACAACTCATGACATAAGGTAGGAATTGATTTTGGTGAAAATATTTCAGCCATAAATAAAACTACGAGCTATGGAAAATTGGGCAGTATTGATAGTTTGCGTTGTCAATTCCTCACAACACCGAGCCAAATATCATGAAATTGTTTTCTAATTGCGCTAACGATGTAAAGAGGAATTAATGTACAAGGTACAATGTACAAAAGGGCTGGCTGTCCGACTCCTGTAAGGTTTAGCGCAATGAATGCGCTTGTTAAGCCCACAGCGTAACCTATAAAAACACATAAATTGTACATTTTGCTAATAAATTCTGATTATAAGCAACTTACCTAGCATGGCAGTGGTAAAGTATGGGCGCTTCAGCTCTCGTCTTGCAAGATCATAAGCGTTGGCGAATCTAATCAAAACCATAAAATGTCGTTCAAGTCAAAAATTCAAAGGACTTCATTGTTTAATGTAATGAAAGATACAAAAAAAATGGTACGAACCCAACTAAAAATCCAGGCAGGATAATGTCACCAAATCCGAGTAGTGAATACCTAATCAGAAATTAAATATTTAAAAAAAAGATGTCAAACTAGTCTTTCAGAATAAGATTTTGCAAGTAATTCATCTTTTGGGTACCCTGACTCCGAACAGACAGTCTTAGATCGTAGACGTGGGATTTGAAGCAAGAGTGGCAATCTAAAAGACAGTACATTTGCGAATTTTAAAAGAATATACGAAAAAACAGATAAAAAATTTAATTTAATTTAATGATTCAATTCTAACGTTTCGCCAGATCCAGCTCCAGTTGCCACTTCCACCATGATACTTTTTCCGTTCTGAAAAATAAAATATTTTTTTTGAATGGTTAGACGCCTAGAATGAAGAAATTTAGATTTGCCCTTCTTACTGAGGTCATTAACGGTGTAATGAATACGAAGAAGATGTCGTAAATGAATAATAACGACAACAGGACGGAACAAATTTTTAGATTGGGAATCTTCAGTGACTGAATTAGGTGAATACTGTAACAAAAAGACATGGCAAAAATTGAAAGCATTCAATGAATACACATGGCTTTAAAATAGTACACAAATTTATGTCCATAATTTTACCAAAAGCAAACTCCAAGAATATCCTCGAGGATCCAAATATATTTTGCGTGGCGTAGTACGAACCATGTAATTGGTAACAAAAAACAGACAGCAGCTAATACCCATTTGTGAATCCCATATCCCTTGATTTTTGGCAGTCGAGCATCCAATTGGCAAAGATTTAAAACTTGACCCAGTATTTCAAACAACGCTCGACCAGAAGCAATCGCAAATACAACCATGAAAAAGTATACTGGAATTGAGTAAGCAGTAATCAATAGTTAATATTAAAAACCGCACTTTAAATGAAAAAAAAGAAGAAATTTGTTTTTCAACCTTACCCAAGTACTCGAAAAAGAAGTAGAGAAGCATCAATACTGTTGAAATGAACACAACCATCAAAAGCACTAGCTTTACATTGAAGAAAACTTCCATAGGATTGGCTTCTGGTTGGAGGGTCTCGGTTGTATCGCCATCCAAAATCTGTTGATGTGTACTTGAAGACCTGCTTAAATGCAAAATATAACTATGTAAAATGCATTGTTATTACAAGAAATAGTCAACCGGGTAAAATAATTCCATACTTGTGGGGTTCGTAGTATGGTGCTGTTAGAGCCCCCACTGCAACACAAAAACACGCCAAAATCCATAGAATAACGGTGCTCCATTCGAATGTATCTGGATCAAGGTCCCGGAATTCCACATAAGGTTCTTTCTCAATGAGAGCCTGACTCAAATTAAAAATATAAATGATTTTGTAACTACTTTTTAAGAAATTCATGTAGACGAGCCTTTACATTTATTTTTGAAATGGGGGCTGGAGACAGTATGTAAACCAAAGCATCCAAATTGGAATGTCGACTTAAGTTGAACGAATGCAATTTTTCAGTCAAGATTACCAGACCGGATGCATTTTGACTCTGGATAGAAAAGAGGAGAAAATTAAGTACTTAAAGTCTTATCCACATTAAATTAAAAATGTGCATAAACCTACCTCGGTGAAATTGACGTAATTCATCAAAGAACAATTTGCAAAGTCTTGCATGAACAGAAGTGTATTTCCTTTGGGGGCCAGTGGTGGACTTGTAGGATTTGTACAAGGATTGATATTTGTGAAGTTCTCCAATTTGTAGCGCTGCATTATTAAAAATCATACAATCAAGTATAAATCACTATCCCTTGCATTTAAAAACCACTTTATAAATTTGATACTCACCACATTTCCAGGAAGAGGGTAGTCCGAAGGGTAAACAATGCACATCTTATCTGAGGGTGGGCTATCCAAGGTCGAATTTTCAAATAAGGTCATTTCGCCCAACACATACATTGGCTTCGTCTGCAACACAAGTAGTTTTAGTCTTAAAATCAAGCCCCATCTTTTTAATGTAAACCATTTAAACTTATTGTACTTACCCCATTGTTTTCCGCACATGATCCCACGACCACCCCCAAAACCAATATTGCAACAACACGAAGTAGTAGGAACATATTCCTCAGATCTGCCATTAATTACTTTTAAGATAATAAGTCGCACAGAACGTCAATTTGTAGAGGTTGTTTCTGAATCCTATGATTGCTATTATTGGCAAGCCTCCAAGTTTATAAATATAACGCACTGACGCCCAATACTGTCGATATTAAATATGACGACTGACGACTACACCTGGTTAAACGGATTACAATATTTGCTTGCACTCTCTGTCTGTTGTCTGTGTCCTGTACAAGTTTAAACAAAAACGTAATGATTAGCAGTGTGACAGATAAGTCAGCGTGAGCATGACTCATGCTCAAAAGTCACTAAAAACGTTGTTGACTTAAAATTGCTGATTTATAAATCCTATATAAATATCGAACAATTAGCTTACCAACTCCAACTCAGTGTTTATTTATTGCCAATTATTATAGTGAACTATTCAGTTTCAGTCATTAAAAGAGCTGCTCTTCGCTTTGGCCCATGGTTTTTAACTGTTTTGCATTTAACTAGTTTTAAATCCTAATTTTTAATGAAGATACTCTCTTGATTTTGTCTGTACTTACAAAGAGATAAATATAAAATTGAATCAGTCTTTTTAGAGTCTGTAATAAAGTCTCTTTTAAAGAATCAGATGATGAAGGAATAGGTGATGATCCACCATCGGAGTGGAATAAGGTTTTTTTCTATGGGGAAGAGGCCGCAGTTTCCTCGCCGTGTTTGGGGTTTCTTGCATTTTCCCTTAATTTACAAATCTAGTCAACAAAAGAAAGTAAACTGGTGTAGACATCATATCATGAAAAACGCACGTCATGAAGCAATGGAATAAGTTTCGGTAATAGTACTTAGACCCACTCCGGTAAAAATGGTTAATCAAGGACGCATAGTGTTGCCTTGATTTTCTTAATCCATCACTTTCTCCGCTATTGGAGGAACAAAAATGTAACTCAGACTTGAAGTTATTCCAAGCTTTACTAGTTTTAGGATTATTAAAAAAAATTCAAAATTAGCTGTTACTCGCTATGCCAAAAAGGCTCATCACTACAAACCATTATATAATAGAAAGCAAAGTACTGGAAATGTTTGCATGCAATCAAAATGAATATTGCGTTGATTGAGTTGCAGTAAATACATAATAATTTTCAGAAATAGGTTCCTATAAGTCTCTAAATATTTGGTAGGTGCATGATGACTGGAAGAGATGCATATTTAGTAATGATCTGTTAAATTTATTAAAATGTTTCTTGCTTTGAATTAAATTTATTCATTTGACAAAAAAAGATTGGCAGTGGTGAATTTGATTTTGGATTGAATGAATCTTGTCCAGTGAGTGATTTGACAAACATCTCATCTACGAGTCAAAGCACATCACGTAAGTTAAATAAGTATATGACAGAGTAGTTGTGTGGTAAATGAATAAAAATAAAATGAGGAAACGGCATCAAATAAATGAAATATACGGAAATGGGAATAATTGCATGCATTCTATCGTCGTGATGAGTAAAAGAGATGAAGACGGATGGTATAAATATATGACAAATGATGAGCAGTCCATGAAATTGGCGTCTTCTTCTCCTTTCCAATAATATTCCAATGACATTAAACATATAACGGAATGATTAACTGGTTGAGGTGTATGGAAAAAATGACCAACTACAAAGCCTATTACATTACCAAACTGGAAGATATGTTTCTGTTTGAAACATCTCAAACCCACATTTTGAGACAAGTATTCCGTCCAGAAGCGTTTCCGACTTCTTAGTTATGGTCTGGAGGAGCCCAGTGGATTAGTTCATTTTACTGGAGGCATGCATTTTGAGCAAATCTGTTGATTTCAAAACAAACTCCTACCAGTGCAACTTGTTCCTTGAAGAATACACGTCCACACAGGGTCGTTATATTTGGAGGGGTATAATTTATTTCTGGAGCAAAGTAAAAAAAAAAGTGAAAAGAAGGGTGAGCAAAAAAATACGCTGTTTCGGAACCTCTCTCCATCCACCGTGTTCAATTGCAGTATCATCTGTGGTGCATGCATACAGTTGCAAATACATAAAGTGAGTGTGTGACGTTAAGGGACACGTCAACTATGCAAGGGTGACATGATCCTGGTGGCAATTAGTTAAAGGGACACCACACCCCTCGGAGTGTGACCAGTTGTCCTAGTTTGGAAATGGAGAGACTCAAAGGTTTTCGGAGTTGCTACTTGCTTTCTGTGCTCATTTTATGTCATTGGATCTCAACCACGAGTGCTCAAGCAGAAGGAGGAGGTCGACAGGGTGGTGGAGGAAGAAGGAATGGGAATGGAGGTGGAGGTGGGGGTGGTGCGACAGGAACCAATGGTGCCGGAGGTGGAGAGTATGACTATGGAAATGGTTACGAGGACTATGACTATGGCGAGTATGACGAGAGTAAGTCCATTTTTTAGTGGGATTTTTTCGGACATCGGATCGGGTTTCGGAGTTTCTTTTTCTCTTGAATGCATGCACATTTGTAATAATTTGTAAGTAACTCATGGGTTGCACATCAGGTCAGAGTTTTTTGGGTTCTTTGACCCGTTTTTCTCTATTGCTGCACCCACCACTTCCCTGTTGATCATCAATCCTATCAGACATTAAGAAAGTGGCATCTGACTCGAGGGCAAGGGGTCAGACTAAGTTATTAACAAGCACAGAATACAGCACTGTATGAGACTTGCAGTCAGCTTATGTAGTTTACCAGATCGACATTCATTAAATCCTTTTACCAAAGAATGGTGTCAGTAATCCAATCTCACTCACAGAGTTAGTGAGCTTCAGTCCCTTTTTTTGAATGAAAACCATGTCACTCACTTTCTGCCGTTGGTTGCATTCCAGCAGAAATTATAAAAAAATATACTTCAATCTTGGTCATCTCATCAAACCAAATCATTTAGAATCCTACTTTTTTTTACTTTGCTCATGCTCTTGAATGACAGTACCAGAGGCTGGAGGAGTTTATTTTCTTTTATGCAATTCACTTCTTTGATTTTCATAAACTTTTTTTTTACATGAATTCAATGATTTCACAACAACACAGGTTTTTCTTGATGTTGCCACTATTAAATTGGCAGAGAAATATTTAAAAACATGAAAATAATTGAAATGCATAGCAAGAGGAGTTACAACTGGAGGTACAACCCGCACCACGGCGAGACCTGCGGCCATAACGGAGTCATCCCATCGAAGAGAGGAACCTTCTCCGGTGACGTTGAGAACATGTCAATTTGAAGGACGCACTTATCAGGATGGAGAAGACTGGAAACCGGATAGTTGTGCCATTTGTCGGTGCATTCGAGGGAAAGTAGAGTGCAGTCGGGAAGGATGTCCAGGTTATTACTATTTTTTTCAGCATTACATCCGCTTCATTATGGATTTATTGTTGCATGGGTTTTGACTTTTTGATAGCCAATGACATCCTGTTCTTGAACTAAATTGCTAAACTACTATTCCAGGTGCTAATTGCGATGATGTGGAATGTTCTGATATTCAGTGTGCTACCCAACAGTACATTCCTTTGGGGCAGTGTTGTCCCATTTGTGCAGGTGAAAGAAAATTTTACTTTGTTGTATTGTTTTTGCTATTTTGAAATCCTTAAAGTTTGAAGATAGATGGTTTGAAGGTTTTTGAAGCCATCAGATTAAAATGCACTGCACACATGACACAGTCACTGTAATTGCAGATTTATTGATTGTTTTTTGGTCATTGTTAGATGAAGATGATAGTGCCGTTCCTACCGCATCCTCACCCACTGCACCCCCGGGACAAAGAGTATGTCGTCTTATTAAGAGCTATGTACGCAAAACAAGGTTCAATTATTTTACTTTGTGCAGGGAGAAGTCGGATCATCAGGACCTGGTGGACTTAAAGGGGACCCTGGACACTCGGGCGCACCCGGTATACCTGGGCAGCCTGGTAATTAGAAGGATTACTTTATCCGGATTTGAATTTGCAGATTTAACCATTAATGCTTTTTTCACAGGAATGCCTGGTAAGTCATAAAAGAAATAAAGGGATTCCTGAGGTTACGTGGATGGAGACCAATGTTAACTTAACTCGATCGAACTAAAAATTGGGTTTAATAAATGAGAATAAGTAATCTTCAAAAGTAAAGTTGGAGACTGAAATATAAAAAAGTGGCGAGAGTAAAGGTTTTCATCGAATTTTCATTAGCAGTGTAATCATTAAAATGTGTATATTATTTTCATAGGACCTCCTGGACAAGCTCCTGATGTGAGTGTTTGGCAGAATTCAGGCATAGTACAAAGTATTCAGGATAACAGATCAATCTTTAAATTGCTGTTTTTTGATAATTACGGGCATAGATAACACCTTTCTTCAATCAATTGGCAACGTCACAAGGTGGAGGAGAGAAAGGTCCTGTTCCAGATCCATTTCAATTTCTGCAAGCTCAAGTAGGACCTGTTGGACCACGAGGACAGCCAGGTTGGTTAAAAACCAGTACAACGTACTAGTAAGAGGACATATCATTTCCACGTTTAACTTTCCCATATTATTATTTGACACTAGGACCTCCTGGGCCGCCTGGTCCCCAAGGGTTTCAAGGAGTGCGTGGAGAACCTGGAGATCCCGGTCCAAGTGGTCCTACCGGCCCTGCTGGACCTCGAGGTTTGCTTGGACCTCCCGGAAAAGATGTTAGAAAAATACAAGTTGTTAAATGAATTTGTGTACATAAGTACAAATTTTAATATTCCTGCAGGGTGAACCTGGAGACGACGGACAAGCTGGACCCCCAGGTTCTTCTGGTCCTCCAGGCGCTAGAGGGTTACCTGGAATGCCAGGCTTACCTGGAGTTAAAGGACACCGAGGATTTCCTGGGTTGGATGGTTCCAAGGGTGAACAAGGTTCAGGTGGAGAAAAAGGTACAAATGGACTTCCAGGGGCCCCAGGTCCACAAGGACCAATGGTAAGGTTTTGCAACTTTAGTGAGTTAGTCCAAGTTTTGTTATGTACAAATACAAGGAGTAGGTAAATATAGAAATGCAGAATTTTGAAGCAGCCTATAATAATTTAGGGACCAGCAGGACCACGTGGAGAGCGTGGAAGAGAAGGACCTCCGGGACCACCAGGGCTTCGTGGAATTGATGGGATTGCGGGACCACCTGGTCTTCCAGTACGTATATGTCTCAATTATGGTTTAAAATGCTCTTGTTTATGAGATTTGCAAAATCTTCACGTTTTCACATCCTTATTATTCTTTGTTAAAATTGAAAGGGAGCAATTGGAAAGCCCGGACCTCCAGGTTTGAGCTTAACCATATATTTACAAACATGCATCTCTGTTATCGCTTATCAAAACTTGTTTTTAAGGTTTTCCTGGTAGCCCCGGTGGCAAAGGGGACCAAGGAAGTGCTGGACCTAAAGGTTCTCAAGGATTACAAGGACCACGGGGTACAACACCGTTATCACACATAATACAAAACTAACATGTAGCAATCTACAATAAAAATCAAATGTATTGGTTTTTATAGGTGAAGGCGGACGACCAGGAAATCCAGGAGACGCCGGTCCGCCTGGACCACCTGGAAAAGATGGGCACCCGGGAGAAAAAGGATCCCCCGGCTCGCAAGGCGAGTGATCCTACACTAATTATATTTTTCTCCTGTCTTTTAATAATTTCTATGTTTGCTTCATTCATCAGGGGCACCTGGAGGTCAAGGATTTCCGGGTGCAAGAGGTCCACCCGGGTTATTAGGAAGTCCCGGTCCTGCTGGAGCTAAAGGAAATCCTGTACGTCTTTGTCATTCATTACTATTAAAAGTTAGGTAAAAGTAAAAATATGTTTATTAAAATTGGACAGGGAGGAACTGGTGAACCTGGTTTGAAAGGAGACTCGGGCCCCAAGGGTGAAGGGGGTGCACAAGGCGCTAGAGGATTGCCAGGTGCTGGCGGAGCTCCCGGTAAACGTGGAAAACCCGGTCCACGTGGACCATCAGGACCTGCTGGACCACCTGGTAAAGTGTTGCACAGGTTTATTTTAAAGTACTCTGTAGACTGAACAGTAATAGTTTAACATACTTTTGTAATAGTAATCATACTCAT
>JAAXNX010000163.1:0-42316 GCA_036491905.1 Folsomia manolachei | reverse complement strand
AGAGGCCTCAAGTGCAAATAAGAAAAAGACTGACATACGAGGAATGAAGAAAATTATTAGATTTTTGAGCTAAACTCCGGACGATACTTGAATCAATTGAAGCGCATTATTGTAATGTTGACAATTCCCTTCATTTCCTACAATCCAGTGAACATTCAAGGATATCAAACGGTTTTCTAAGTTTAATGAAATCCAAATCATACATGTTTGATCTGGCATTTTCATGGAATCTGTTATTAAATTTGTACGAAGTACTTGTGTTTGTCTGTCTGTCCGTCTGAATAACTTGGACTCTTTGAAATACTTTGATGACACCAACAATTAGTTAGTACACAGCACAGTCGTTGTGGGGAGTGCCTAAACGTGGCTAAACGGCGACATGAAAACCCAGAGGTCACGTAGAAAAAGCCTTTGGAATTTTATCTTGAAAATTTTTGTTGGCGATTTCCGCACTAATACATTGATAACCCCAGAGCCCGTGATTATGACGGACCAAACCTTTTTTTGTTTGATCTATCACCTCAACAGCTAAGCACCCGTCATTCTGAAATGCTAGCCTTTGCTCACTCCGTTTGTATGTTCTTATTTAAAACCAATATTACAAAATGAACTGAGTTCCATCCGGACGGGAAGGAAATGTAATGAATCCGTTGTCAAGATTAGTTGACATGTGGATGCAAAAAACGATTCCGACAAATTAATTTTCCTTGGAATGGCTGAAAAAATGCTGAATCTTGTCTACCATTTTTATCAACAAATGGAATCAACATTTTGTTGAATAGATTGAAATAGTTGATGGTTGTAATCATAAGCCGACCTCCACTGTTGTTCAACATTTTGGGACATGGGATTTCCTTATCATACTTTGTTCTGCCAATTAAGTCAAGATGCAATACAAGGTAATGGACCTTATCGAGACACCTTTTCCATTTGTTATTTTATTACGTGTTCTTAAGATAAGTTCAAGAAAGGAATTTAGAGATGTTCTATTTGCCAATATTCGGGTTTGGGGGCTAAGCAATATAATAACCTTCTCTGCAAAATGGTGATGAAAAAATTTACGCTGGGATTTTATTTAGTTCAATTCCAATTGATTGGGTAGAGTTTTGAGAAACAATTTTATTTTTCAGCCCAAATCCACATCAACTCACCTGTCATGCTCCGACAATTTGTGCAGTTCACTCAGTTGGATAAATATTGTAAAATTCGTACAGAAAGAATAATACAATTCCCTTTATATGCTGAAAAAACCACAATACATTGAAATACTCCCCGTCCAGTTCATAGTATCAGAATCCACCTGGTTGGGGACATACAAATTCGAATGATTTTTACCAGTAGATTTCCATTTCACAGAAGAAATAATTTTTTTCAATTCCTTACCTGTTGTGCGGTGTCAGGTTCAGAACAATTTATTGTGTTTGCCACAGTGAGCCGTGTATTACTTGCAATTTCCTCTCCGGATGTGGTGGATGACTGTGATAGAGTGGCATGACTGAGAATTATCCCATCTCTTCCTCAGCAGTGCTGAGTCAGCACAGGTAACGACAGCAAGGACGGGATTAGTCTTATAGTTCAATCAAGAAGATGCTTTCTCAACCTAGGCAACTTTCACTTAAATCCGTCCACCGAGTCGGGCTCATAAAGAGCAATGCGCTTCGGAACAACAGTTTTTCCAGATGGACAAAAAGGCAATTTCATTTACTTCTTGAAATGAATCCTTCCTTGACGATGGGCAAAGTGCTCTCCGCCCCAAGTTAGGAAAAAAAGATGTAACTAAAAGGTAGATTTTGAAAGAAAAACTAAATGAGTTGCGTAAGATACCTGACGAGATTCATTTTAAAATTTGTCGGGTCTGGAGTTTGAGTTGTTTGTCGTTATATTGGAGATAAATAGAGTGTAACTAAAAGGTAGATTTTGAAAGAAAAACTAAATGAGTTGCGTAAGATACCTGACGAGATTCATTTTAAAATTTGTCGGGTCTGGAGTTTGAGTTGTTTGTCGTTATATTTGAGATAAATAGAGATTCTCTGTATAAACATCATAGCAATGAAAGTTACTTGTTTCATGTCATGTTGATTTTGGCAAGGGGTCTTTTTGTGTGCTTTAACCATGACCAAATCACTCGACAATACAGTCTTTGTGTAAGCCATCTCTTTCATTCTTATTGACTTCAGAAAAACAGAGGGAAAGGATAAAGGAAGAGTTATGAGGAATCTTTACTAATATCCGGGAAGCTCTTGTAAATTCAGTCACGTAGTTTTATATTGACCCAGTTCACTTCATCAGATGTTGGCAAGGGTGGAAGTGGAATAAATAGCGATATCTTTGGCAAGATCAAGAAGTGTGAGTGATTGAGTTGATGAACTACCAAGGTCCTAATTTATGAGTAATATAGATATTTAGAAGGAAAGGCGATGCAAATTTGGGTCTTATTTTTTAGTTTCTTTAATATTGTCTTATTACTTCGTTACTGTAAAATTTGGCGAATTTTAAGGTCAAGCGTTTCTTACTAGTTGAAACTACAGGATGAGAAGACAATGCATGACAATTCATTTGTTTGGAGACGGGAACACACTCAAAACAGTGTTTTTTAAGGAAACTAAAAATCTAAATTTGTTCAAGTCCAGTGTTTCTTGGATTTTACATTCATAAAAACTAAACTCATAAAAAACTTCTTAGTTGAGCATGGGATTTATCTGAATTTGAGAGAAGGTGTGGTACTGGGGCAGAAGTGTGGTAGAATCCCACAGACCAATTACCACAAGAGATTTATTGAGGCAAGGAACCGTATGTTATGTTATCTTCTCTCCTCAGACGGGTTAAAATGAATGATAACCCAGTCATGTGGCCTGCCCACAATAACAAGACCACCCACCATTATCTCTTTTGCCATAAGATTTCTTCCTCTTTTACACCTCACCTGCTCCTCTTAAGCCCCCACACAATGGTGATATCTCTCGGGTCGGATTCAAAACAAATTTATCGAAGCTGAGCAGATCATGGAAAATTGTACCATTTCCCACCAAATAAACTCGTTACCAAGTCATGTCATCAGTGATTTGATAACTATGCATTACATGAATGGAATCAGTTGCAGACGACGATGGTCTGAGCTATTCACGTGTCACTGCATGGGGTCGGTATTGACTGATAGAGTTCCTTGAAGGAACTTCTTTCGTAAATTGATAGACCTCCCAACAAAACCTTATTATTTGGAATGGGGTGATAAGAGTGAAATAAGATCTAAAGTTTAGATTCGAAAACTGTGGTAAGCTTAGCACAAGATTTGCTATTTCTACTGGAGATTTCTCCATTAGATACATAGGACTGGGGTAAATCCTTTCAGGGGAGATGGGAATTTGTAGTTACTTCATAGTTTCCTAAAAATTTCACAGTGTTTGTACCAGAAGACACAATGATATTGCAAAGTTTCTCCGGGTGGATTTGGTTTAGAAGAGGTAGTTGTTGGTGGAAATCTCTTGAGACGGCCGACCTCTTCTCAAAAGTTACTTGGAAACTTGGTCTACTTCACTTTGAATCTTGTTTGTTACAGACTCACCTGGATTCAAATAAATGTATGAATTTCAAAATTTTGTTAATCTTTCATTAAGACGGGTTGGAATTTAGGTCTCTGGTGAGACTATCCAAATCGAAAACTCCTCATTACTTACTTTCGATCTGGCTAAATTGCATTTGCCCAGCCACTTATTTGTTTCGAGAGTTGTTTCCTTTCACCATTCACATAAATCCTGCCCAAATTATTCCAAGGTTTTGCATTGCAGGCCACAAATCTCAATTCCGAAATATTTACAAACTTTTCAACCCACCTATCTTCATCCACCTGCCTACACGTGGCAGTAAACGGCTTGTAGTCCTAACTTGCCCGGGTATCTAAAGCTTCTACAAGAAGACCAAATGTCTGCATGACTGAGGAAACGAATGGCAGAGGAAATTTGAAATTTCCGCAAGTCTATGTTGAGGAAATGCTCTTTTTTAAGGATTGTTGAATTTTTTCTACTGCAGACTCGTAGAATAGAAGTCTGAGGAACTTTGTTTTCGTCGACCCATGCAGGGCATGAAATGTATGCCAAGAATAAGGTTCACTACATGAGCTATAGATTGGGTGCACCATACTCAAAATGGAGGCATAAACATGTATCGTCAACGATACAAAATCGACAATATTGGACGAAGAACAGTATAGGATTGGAATTGGCACTTGCTTTGATGATTTTTTCTTTGTTTCCTCAAATGGAAAGGTCGCGAATAAGTTCAGAGTTTGCAAGATTCCTTTCATCTTTAAAAGCCTTCGCCACATTTCAAGCTCTTTTATTGGATGGGACCCAGGCAGCATTGTGGATCAAATTGTATAAGGATTTGTTCAAGGGGACCTTTAATATTTGTGAGAATCGCATTATTGCATTTTGCGTGGCACATTCAATTGTCTTGTAAATCTGGATGTATTTGGTTGCACCAATTAGGTCAAGGCGTACAAGAACCCGACTCTTGTAAAAAGGAAATGCAGAGTAACTTTTGCACAGGGATAAATCGGTTCAGGAGATGGCAGGGACTGAAGAAAATAAACAACTTCAGTGATTAATTATTAGTGTGTAGGAAATTGCTGCATTTGTTTTCCAACTTGGGCTGTGTCTTTACAATTATGAAGAATACGTTGATAGAGAAGTTGGTTGGAAATAAAATCAGAGACTCAGAATCAACAACTAGAATTCGACAAGGTTTCATGAGATAATACAAACTTTCCATTGGGACAAAGTTAACTTTTCCCTATACTCCGAACAACAACAAAGCTATAGGAATATAAGTGCGGAGTATGTACGTGAGCACTTTGGATGGAAAGGTTAAATGACGGGATTTCCTTTTCATGTTGAGTTTATATAATAATTTGTTAATGGAAATTAGAAAGTCTGTCAAAGTTATCTTTGCGCATGAAGAAGATTGAAGACAGAAAAAATATGGGGACAACATTGTTAAGTTTAAGTTATTAAAAATCGATTCAATCTCAGCAAACTAATAAATTAATTGGAATAATGTGAATTTCAGATAAAAAATCAAATAAATATGCCAAGGGTCGCCTGAATGCTATAGGAATGTGATTGACAAACTCGACCATGTTTTGGTTAAAGGACTTTTTTGTTTTTTATAAGTGAGCAGTTAGTAAATGGGAGAAGCTTGTAATTTTTTGGAAAGGGATTCTTCTCAATTTAATAAGTAAGTAGCCATTTCAAAAAATGATATCGTCATTTTAAAGCCAGAAAGAAATATAAATCGTATTTCAATATTTGTATGTCTTTTCTCGATTATATACACAAGACATAGGCCAGAGTAAATGCGTATTTACCATTGACTTAGATGCGTGGGATTGTTGATGAACTTTCTCTCTTGTACAAGATTTGTTTAAATTATGAAAGAGCCACCACTCTTAAAAGCAAATTTGGTTGGCCATCATTTAAAATTCTAGTTGAAGATGTAAACCTCATCTAAAATACGATGATCCCTAAATTTTGAAAAGAAGAGGTTGAAACTTTAAGCCCCAACGGAGAAAGTGAAGCCCAGGGATTATTCTGTGCTATGATGTATTTTTGTCATAAACCGTGCAGTCTCGGAAGCAACATTCCAAATTTGACTTTCTCTGCTTTTTCCGTAAACAGCTTAAACCCACGAACTAGTTCCAGTAAACTTTTCCTACTTCACATTTTTGCAATTGAGCCCATATCTGGTCGGATTATTACAATTTTACCCAGTTGGATGAATCCTATCAACCGGAATTGATATATAATGGATTGATATCTATAATTCAGTTGGCCATTCCTTCAAATGTCAATATCAGAGGAAAGTGAAATTCTCTGAAGTCAAACGGTTTAAAAATGTTATATTAAAACGAAATATTGTCTTTTAAAATGTCCTGTTTATGTTACAATTTCCTCCAGAGTACTGCCCTTGATTAGATAGAATACATGAATAAGAAAAGGGCTTGGGTCTGGTGTTTGAAAAACGTGAGAGTTTGAAGAAAGTGGAAGATCAAAGAAAGCTGTTGGCCGTATTTACAGTAAGAGTCCATAGTCCTAGAGCCGACGGTAGGAGCAGAAGTGATAAGAGATTTAGATTATAGACGGATTTGAATAGACTCATGTCAGCTGTATAAGTATAATACAGGAAGGAAGGAAGTATGGTTGTGATAAAACGTTTAAAGGATGGGATGGTGACAAAATTTCCTAGGTCCAACCAAATATTTGGAGACGGAAGACTAGTCGTATCTCAGAATGGAAGGCAAGTTCCTCTATAATGGCATCACTTTCCCCTTCGTCAACTTGTTATCTTGAACATCCACTGACTACATAGTACTCACTACCGTTGGTACGCACAGACGGTGAGATTCTGAGGCAGAGAGGATGGACAGATAAGTGCAGTATATCATATTTCTTTCTTTCCTCGCAAAACCGCACTTCATAGTATGAAGTTCATACTCCTAAGTTACCTTCATGTTCTTGTTCATTTCCAGTTGCAGGGAGGGCATGTCTTTTAGGTTACATTTACTGAGACAGGTACAACTCCACTTTGCTTTCTCCTTTGTAGGAGGTAAGAGCCACAGGTCAAGAAAGACACACGTGAACATGATCGCCTTGTATTTGTTTGCCCAAGGGCTATACAAAGGCTGCACGTTTCTCTGCCGTATTCCGAATTTCGGAGCCAAGACTTGCATAGATGGATACATTTGTAGAGAAAGTACTTTATGCCTGGTAGTGAAGTGGTGTCGAAATGACTTTTACAGAAGATAATTGAAGTTGAGTTGCATTATTAAGTGTGCCAGAGTCTTGCACAATAATTCTTGGGGTACAATATCGCCTTCATTTCTCAAACTCATTTTTATGCACTTATCAAAAGAGCAAGGTTCAATTTTACAGGCGAGGCTGGGAGTTGTGTCGTATCCTATCCATTCTCAAAAGGAGAACGATCCACATCGCCAGATTCCTGGGTTGATGATAAATTTCCAGGAATTCATAGCCTATGGAAGAAGATGGAATGAGGTTGGTTGGATGGAATGGGAGCCAATCCTTCGGTACTATAAATTCCACCCACAGCATTCAAAAAGCTCGTTCTTTGTTATGAATTGAATAAACCGATACGACCTCTCCTCTCGTCTTATCTTGAAGCATTTCACTTAATCTATAACTTTCTGCTGGGCTCCAACCCTCATCAGGAAGCGAGGAATGGACATATTTTCTGGGGTATAATTATTTATTTGGAACTCATCTTCAACCATGTTCCACTTTATAAATGATTCCAAATCATATTCTGTGACTGGGTATCGTATTACAAAATTCCTTGTTAGTGTGTATATTTGGATGGTTTAGCATGAAATAGATTTCGGTAAATGAATTCAGTGTTATTTTGTAAATTCATTGCAATTAATTCTTAAATTCCTGGCTTAAGTTTATTTAATGTTATAGTTGTATTCTGTAACTATCTATATGTTTCACTGACAAATACTTTCACAAAAATGACAGGTATTTTCAATTTCTAAACCGTAAATGTAATTCGACATAAAAGCTGTGTTTTCATAAATTTGAGATTGTCTCAGCAATTTTCATTCTGAATTACTAAAATAGCTTTCAAAAAACAAATCTAGCCAAGAAAACTCCAATAATTCAAAGTTATCGTGAAAGGTATTAAACGTGTATCACTACTAATTGTAAGTCAGGACAATGGCACTCAACTTTGAATCAACTTTGAAATCTTTTAGAAGCAATTGTTAATAGCACTAAATTTCTAAGGAATTGTTAAAAACGCCCTGTTTAGAGTCATTGGTATAGGGTTTGCGGCAACAGGTGCAAAAAATTGATTGTTTCCTTCGCCAAATGAAAGTTTCCAGCAGCTGACACTCCAATATAAATTCGTAAATTAGAGTTTCATTCTCATAATTTTCCTCTCAATTACATTTTAGCTTATGAAAAGGAATGACTCCATTTCTAATCAGTAGTGTATAAATATGCAGTAATTAGTTGTTTTGGAATTCAATTCGATATATATTTTCTTTCGTTTCACCGGGTGTTATACAATTTAGCATGTCATTGTGTTTCTTTTTAACCTTTTGTAATTTATTAAAACTTGAGTTCAATGCTTCTCCTTGAATGGTTTCCTGTTGTTTTCTCCCTTTCTGAAGGAGTTGGTGCTACTGTTTAATAAGCATTTGCACTCGCTCTCTTTTCAAGTTCGGTTCAAGTTTAACTTGTCCCTGATTATTAGAAATTATCAAAACTTATTACAGCATGCATTATTTTGATAAAATCACTTTTAACTCGAATGCAAATATGTTTTGCTTTAAAATTCTAGTGCTCGTTGAGTCACATTAGCGAAGTTACACTTTGAGGTTGCATATTAATACAAGTTGCATGAGCACTTTCTCCTGGAAAGAACTCATCCCGTCGTCACTAGGAGTTGGTAGTAGTTTGCTGTAGTAATGAACGAATAGGGCTGCCTTCTACAAAGTCTTCCTTTATGGACGCGTGGTGAAAGTAAATGAGAATGTAAGCGAGATTCTGTGATAAGTTTCCTTTGAATCACAAACCCTCTTGGGACAAGGCCATTCGAGGTTGAATCTCATTTCCTGTAGGAAATAAAAACACGCGTAATTATCCTTATTTGGAGAAAGTTTGTTGACGGGGAGAGTTGTAATTTTATTGTGTGTATGGTTACTGGTTGATGACTTTAGTTGAACTTGATTAGATTTGATCCCAGCAAATTACACGGAATGAGGAAAAGAAGTCAATTCCTACTTTTTTAGGGCTAAGATGGAACCAATGAATGAACACGGGTGTTGTGGTATGTTTGACAAAAGAAGGGTTTGAGTGATAAAAATAGATGAAGAAGAGGAAATAGTTGGTAGTGGTGGTTGCATGTAATTCATGATAAAATAGTGGAGCAGACTGGATTTGCCAGGTTTGATGTCGATGCTCCCCGTGTTTGGGATCTCTTTTAATGTGAGGAAAGTCTGTGTTTGAGTGCGGGTGGGTACATGTTCAAAAATCTCCCATTTCCATAATGCTTCGACATTTGATATCCTACAATCAGCGGTGGCCATGATGGATGGATGGATGGATGTTGAAATATCAAAGAAAGCAAATCAATAACTTAATTTTTCTTTCGTTTGTAGAGTTTAAAAAGTCTGCCCTCCAGTGGTGTCTAGTGGTCTGACTGACTGCCGGCTTTCTCTTCACGGAAATATTGAAGGAAGCCCAAGTCTCTTTCTGTACTACATTGAGAAACTTGTGAACAAAGAGGAATCTCCTTCATAGCCAACTTACTTGGTTCACGTGCACTTTCCATCTCATCACCATGCCATCCAGTCAGTGAGGGAAGCAGACAGGGCTCGGTCTGATAGGAGGAATTCTGTTGACCCACTCTTCCCAACTTTCTCTTCCTACAAGTCAAAATACCATTAAACCACTACCACGGGAAGAAAGGAGCATCAATCAGAAGGAGCCAGCTCCAGAAATCCAGATATATTTATTTACCAACGGTACTTATATGGCGTACTCTGCAAACATATGCCACACGTCCTGTGTTTTTGGGCCACAGTCAAAGTCTCAGTCCACCAATAAATGTCGGAAAGACTTATGCTGACGGATTATCCAAAAACGGAGGCTCATCTGAAACGATTTGTCCCAGGAATAAATAAGTAAGAATACACGTCTTTGTCTTTCTTCTCCATTTTCGTCATCTTCCTTCCACCCCTATTATTTCTGACCTTAGCAATAGTAGGGTTATCGAGTGGAACAATAGCGGAATCCTTTATTCTGGTTCATAGTACCCCAAAAATAGCAATTTTCTTTGAGACATTTTTATCCAGTTCTATATTGTGTTGAGGTTCAGAGAAGTGTCCTTTATTTTCCCCATTGGGAAAACCACGCAATACGGCGAATCCAAATTTAAGCAGAGTCTTATCCATCCTTAATATAATGATAACAGACATTGTGTGGGTCGACTACTAGCTCTTATACTTACCAAAAAGTATCAAAACTACCACACAGACACTTAGTCCTGCTTTAGTTGTCCCATCTCTTTACCCACCCACTAAAATGTTGCTAACCAACTTATTTCAAAATCTAATTTCCACAAATTATGTCGTGGTAATTGAACACAGTTGTTTTCCAACAGAAATCTTAATCGAACGACAACCCATCCCAGCCAAGTTTCACAACAACCCATTTGTTGACAGTTACTCTGCGATTAATGACTATGAAATGAAAACAACAAGTACGGTAGTGCTCCAATACAAATAATAGGAAACTTTGCAATTTGCTCCGTCTCTGTTTTTACCCCGACTTTCTCTTCCCGTTGGATGACTGTGGAAAAATACGATTTTAATCTAGCCATTATTTTGTTTTTTGGTGCTTCTGGTTTTAGTGAAAGTAAATAAAACCAGTATTATTTCCTGTGTAGGTGGATGTTGTTAAGAGGTAATTGATATTTTATAGAAAAGACAGTTGCATTAGAGAAGAGAAAGTCAAGAGGAGACATTGACAACTGAATTGTGGTGATGAGAAGGGGACACAAATTAGGGACAGGATAAAAGGAAATTACCTCCCTCCGTATTTATTGAGAAGGAAAGAAAGAGAAGCAACAACTCGAAAAAGTATCAATATCAATTTTTCCTTCATCACTCTGGAAAGTGGGACGCCTGCGCTGCCGTTGATTATTTACTTGATTCCTAGGAAAGGAGCTGTGTACACACTTACTCTTCGGTAAAGTTATCCTTATGCTACCTCATGTATTCAGTGACACGAATGAAAAGCAGTGTTAATAACTGAGAATCTGTGCCGAGTTTTTTTGCACTAATAAAAACGCGAAAGACTTTCTCCACGTAGAAAGCCATCATCAGAAGCGAATTGAGCTGAGACAAATGGAGGAATCGTTCTCTATTTTTCTTACCATTCCCTTCTTTTCGATCGAATTGTGTGCGGAAAATAATACATAATATAAATAGTTGAGTGTCCGTGGGGGATCAGGTCAATTGCTCACTCAACTCGAAATTACTCTGATGGTTGGTTCATGGAGGAAAAGTTGGAAGGAAACGATGATCAAGTGTGAAGAGGTTGCTGGGATTTATTTTCATGTTATTTGTGCCATGCACTGGTACAGATAGGAAATCATAGGCAGTCAGTCTATATCTGGGAACTTCACCTCCTTTACTGGTTCCCATGCATGCAGGAAATCAACCAACTATAACTTTAGGCAGTAGGAGTGACGACGTAGAGAATTGAATGAAAATGAAGAATGGGAATGTGATGAAATAGAAAAATCTCAACTCTCTCCTCCATCGCTTCCTTTTTTGCTTTCTTGTCGTTTTGAAAGAAAATAATAATGAATTGGAGCGCGTCATTGGAAGAAGAAATTTGAGAACAATCTGGATTCCGTGCACCCTTTCCGATGACAATTATGCCTCTTGTTTTGCTGGATGTGATGATGATGAGTGGTGGCACACTTTCTCCGGTCATAATTGCGCTTGTGCTTCATTCCGTAATATGTCCCTGGTGAATATTTTAATACACTTATATGCTCTTGTCAAGTGACCAAATCTGTGTAAGGATCTCAGTCTGTTGTGCACTTGATGATCAAGTCTTGATCGTTATAGCGCAGCAGTGGGTGACATTACGGGTAACTCTTAATGTAATGGAGCTACTCCACAGTAGTTATGAGACTATGCTATATAAGTGACCGTGATTCCCAGAAATCTCTGTGTGAACCCTTACCCCGAAGTGGGTGAGGTGTTTTAAGCCGTGAAACTCTAGAAAGAAATATCTACTTCAGTAAACAGTCCTTGATTATGGTTCGTTAGACACTAAGAACTGTCGTGTGATTGTGTAAAAGACTTTGTGTAGCCTCATTAAGACATCATCACCAGGCGGAGAAGAGTACATTACTACAATCAAGCCTTTATTTCGGGAAGAAGAGAGCGTCAGTTACAGTTGAGTTACTTTCTTTTAATCACCCAGTTTAGGACGGTGGTGAAGGTGTTTATTACACGATACCTACGCCACAAACTCAATTTGTGGGGATGGAGTCCTTCCGGAATGGTGTTCTTATCCCTTCCTATTATGATCCGGAGTTTGGATACCATCACAATATTACGAATGAAACTGATCCCTTTTCCGGGGCTAATGACACTGTCGACCCGAATGCAGGACGGTATTTGAGTAGTTTGGGGGTGTGGTTAGCAATCCCGGAGTGGGAGGTGGGTGAAAATATGGCTCAGCATTGATTTGGGAATTTGTTCTGGTTTTTACTTCATATTTGTTTGTATTACTCACAGGCTGCCCTTACTGCGGTTACCTTATCGCTAATTATTGTGCTCACCGTGGTGGGCAATATTCTTGTCATTTTATCGGTCTTTACTTATCGACCTCTAAGGTCTGCTCCGAACTTTTTTATTGTCTCTCTTGCCGTGGCGGATTTGACCGTGGCTGTTCTAGTTCTTCCGCTGAATGTGGCACATCAAATTTTAGGACGATGGGTGCTAGGAAAATATATTTGTGAATTTTGGCTGACTTCAGATGTTCTATGTTGTACAGGTGAGGTTACACGTTTCATTCTTAGACAATTATACAATTGAGGGGAACAAGTTTGCTAAAAATAAAAATTTTGCAGCATCTATTCTTCATCTTTGTGCTATTGCACTTGACCGATATCATGCCATCACTGACCCGGTATTTTAATTATCTTAAATTATTTTTAGTATATAAGCGTGAGTTTAATATTCATGCTTAAATCTTTGATTCGGCTAATTATTAGATAAACTACGCCCGAAAACGTACTCTGCACCGTGTCCTGATCACAATTGGGGTAGTTTGGGTCATGTCCTTTATAATTTCTTCTCCTCCACTGTTAGGTGAGTATATAATACCAATACCAACACCCTTGTACTCATTTTGGGATGTTATTAACATCACTCTACCAAGCATCCCCTGAATATTGTCCTCATAAACAGGTTGGAACGATTGGCCTGCAAACTTTGATGAAAACACATCCTGCGCCCTCACCCGTCAACCTGGATACGTTGTGTACTCTGCTTTAGGCTCATTTTTCATCCCACTTCTTCTCATGACTGGAGTATATATCCGAATATTTATTGCGACACGACGTCGACTTCGCCAAAGAGCCCGAGCCTCTCGTCTCTCCGCCATGGCGAAGAAAAGCACAGACTGCGTAGGATCCCGTAGAAATGACGGAGATCGCGATAGGAGCTCAATCAGCTCCATAGAAAACAATGGAAATGACGGGAGTGGGGATCACTGTCTCCAGAAAAGTAACGACAGTATAAATCAACAAAAACAAAGAAAAAGATCCAAACATAGCAAAGGAATTGGAAGCAACACCACAACTGCTCCTGGACCTTTGGCCACGGTGGAAGGTGGTGATCCTGCCAAAACTCCAAACTCTACCATTTCCTCAGAAGGGATACTCAAAGTTCGGATCCAAAGCCAATTGAACACTGATGAGACTCCGGATGGGAGTAGGCAACTTTCTCCAGCAAATGTGAGTGAAGAATCTGTCACAGATGCGGAAGTTCCCCTTCACCACCGTCCCCATGGTCACTCCACCCGAGGAGGAAGTGGTGGCGGAGGTAATGACAGTCATCCCAAGTCTCATTCGGTTCGTGGGAGTAAAAAGTCTGGAAGACAAACCTCGCAGCAGGTTAGCCAATTTGTGGAAGAAAAACAACGAATCTCTCTCTCCAAAGAGAGGAAAGCCGCTCGAACGCTAGGCATCATTATGACAGTTTTTATAGTTTGTTGGCTTCCCTTTTTTCTAATGGTTTGTAAAAATATAGAAAAATTAATCTTAACTCAACACACAAGTGGGGTTGAATTAAGTTTGTTATTTTTTGTTCTACAGTACATCATCGTACCTTTTTGCTCTAGTTGTGAGCCAGGAGACAAACTGGTCAATGCCATAACTTGGTTGGGCTATGTTAACTCGAGTCTTAACCCGATTATCTATACGATATTCAACATGGACTTCCGAAAGGCCTTCAAAAAGCTACTCCATTTAGGAAAGTAAAGTAATGCACTCATCTTTTCCGGCCTGTCATACCGAAGTAAGTGCTCCATTTACCTTTCTCTAATAGAGTAGATATGTATTTATGTGGTTTGCTTGCGTCACTCTCTAAGTAAGAAGGTGATGTTGTGTTTGTGGTTTCCTATAATTTCTATATGCATCCGCTCGTAACAGAGTTCCTTGCCGGTGTCCGAAATGTCTTTTGCACAATTTTCCGGCCCAGTAGGAAGAAAGAAAGTCCCAAACCGTGTTATCAGGGAAATGAATTAACCAACTCATTCATTCTTGTCTTTCTATATGTTGCGGGAGAAAATAATGCTTCTGCAAACAAGTGGGATGGACAGAGAAGGGCTGCTTAGATATCTAGGACTGATTATTTGCATATTCTTCCTCTTTACTATTGTACTTTCTTCCTGCATACTCCTATTTATAGCGGCTTATGTCTCTTTTGTACTCTTTTACTTAGAGACTCTATAAGTTAGAGGTTGTTATTTTGTCTGATAACAGAACATTCTGCATGCACGCACACAACTTGAGCAGACAATAACCATAAGTATCGATATGTGGGGACATATTACAATGTGCATACGAATTATTAAACTCCATCAAAGAAATTGACAAAGTGCAGGCGATGTAGGCTTGGATTGCTGAGTAAAAGTATGATTAGCCTGGATTGTTAACAAACTTTTTTTTCTTATGAATGCAGTGAAATACCTGTGTAAATATCCAAGTGGATTAAACCGTTTTCGGCTCAATTTAGCCAAAACATTGAGGTGGATTGTTTGCATAGAGTTTTATTTTAAATGAAAATCTAAATTTTTGATGCTAGTTGAGACAGATGTACATGTTTCTGGGGAAGGATTTTTACCTCAGTTGCTTTACGGTAGAAAGGCTCCAGTTCCTGGAAGTGGTTCAAGAGATGCCTGACTGGACAGGAGTTGTGAAGAAGTTGGAATAAATTCATGCATGTCTACACTCAGCGTTAAATGCAGGAAAATTAAATGATTCGCTCCGCTTGGTCGAAGTCCTTTCTTTGTTTTATGAATAAAGGAATTACAATGAAAAGTCAGGTCTAAGTGGCACTACAGCTCTTTTATCAGGCAAATTTTCTCCATGGAATGTCAATTTAGGTAATGTGGTGCTCTTTTTGGACTTAATCAACATTTGTTGCCATTGCCATTTCCGCGGTTTGGCAGGGAACTTATATTTATAGGTGTTAGGTGTGAATAGTTTTTAGCCAGCGACAATTTAAACTTTGTCTTGATTAATGCAGATTATAAATGGGCTGGAAATTAATAGTTTTAACTACTTTTGGTTGTTCATCTTTAAGGAACTTTGTTAGATATGTGCATCTAAATATATATATTTAAATGAATTGTCATCATGTCCGTTTATCATTGTCCTTTGTTTCTATTCCTTGTCTCTTTTATAAATGAAATCACTTTTTTAACTCCACAATCCGTCAACTGTCTCAATACACGGGCACGTCTTTTAGTTAACCAGTTTCCTCGGTTTATTTATTCACCTCATTTATTTTTGAAACAATTTTCAGTGCCCCCACGTAATTTCTGACTCATTATTTCTTTGTAAGATTGTTAAAAATACAAGTGAAAGTAAAAAAGCACTACATCCACTAACTTGACGGTCACGTCGGCTAACTTTTTGTGACAGGGACCAGTGAAAAGGAAACCGATTTGTTTGCCTGTTCATTACTGTGGTTCGTTGGCAGCCGTTTCTAAGAATTAATTCCATCCGATTTGGCAAAAGTTAACGAGTTGCTGTACTAGCTGACATATTACGACCGATTAGCAGTTGGGGAGGGCATAATGTCAAAGTACTAATCAGCTTATAAGTTTTAGGCATTTTGAATTAGTGGGACAAATATAGTAGCGTAACCAGATTATTGTGAGACGCAACAATAAAGTCGCAATTTGTGACTTACTTGTTTTAGTGGGTTGACTTGTTATTTTAATCAGTTCCAACTCTGGAGCATTACCTTCAACAACGAGGTATGTTACTTGCCCTCGGAGCAATCCCATTACAAGAGAGTTTAACCATTCAATTTGCATGATTACTGGAGGGCCTACATTCTACAAAGTGAAATAGACCGAGAAATTATACATATGACAAATATTGCCATGTTTCTTTGACGAAATTAATTATAAATGCTTATCTAGCATGTAAGGAAGTAAGCTATATTGCATGCTTGAGTTAGCTAATGTGCTTATAATTGAGATGTTATACAACTTTATTGGATTTAAGCTATAATTTCTTTGTCAGCAAATACACATATTCATTTCCTGCAATCCACAGGTGCTAAAAGTCAAGGCTTTCCTGTCGGCGGAATGTAATTAATTAAGTATGCTTGGTTAGGAGTGCATTGATGGGTGCGTGATTTGATGACAGTTTTCCTTGATTACAAAATGTATACAGGGTGGCTTCAAGGGTTGCAATTAAGATGATGTTGTTGATGCCAATGTTTTAGCAAATAATTCGTTACGAGTCTGTTTTGCGATTGGTTTTTTGCATAAGTCTAAATTGTCCGCTAGTTGATAATAATCTTTAGTGAAATATAAAACCAAATTGAACTGACTACATTTTTGTTTGTTTTTTCATTCTCAGGAATCCTGCTCTAGAAATGTTTCCCCAACCAAGTGAGTCTCATCCTGGTTCATAGTTGCAGAGGAAACTGCAACACGGATAGATTCTCTACTCGTCTACGAAGCTTAGGAAAGCATCTGTCTACAATACTCAACTTGGCTCAATTTGAAGATTTTATTTTATAACAGTCAATCACATCATTATAATCTGCTGGCAATTTCCAGCTTAATCAGTCAACCCGAACTTGTTACATTGCACTAGATCAAGTTACAATAAGAGTACACCAAGTTATAGTGCTCGTAAGTAGTTGCAGTCCCAAGTGTGCCGTCGTAACAAAGGCAATTCGACAACAATACATTCACATCTAGTTGGTTTGGCGATGAAAAAAATAAAAATCCTTGTCACTTGTTCTTCCTCTGTCAGATTCAGCTCTGCATGCTCACACCAAATAGGTCCCACCTGGAAATGTGTTATGCAAAAGAGATCAAAGGAAAGTTTTATTCAGTTGAGTTGATGGTCGTCAACAGTCAATGGCAGCATTTCCATGTGTTTGCCCCCACCTACTAACCCGACACCTGCAACTATACCTGGACCGGGTAGGCTTATCTCAGATAAAGTAGTTGGTGTGGTCGGATGATGGTCAATAGAATGAAAAGACCGTCTACATCGTCATAGGCATGCATAATGGTTGTTGTCCCAAAAAGAGAAAGCATGGCAGGGATCGAGTTTTTTGAGACTGAGCATAAAAAAAGGTTGACATCAAATTCAGTCCCAGATAAGCACGATGTGCGTTGCATGAAATGAGTGGCGAAGGTTTCAGATTTGTAGTTGAGTGCTTGTTCTGCGCTTGGGAATCTGGGAAGAAAAGAAAAAAAGTAGTGGATTGACTTGCATGAATAACTAAATCCAAGAGGAAAAGAAAAAGTCCAACAATTCCCTTTCGCTTTGTTCACTTGCAGAACCCGAATTCTTACTTTACTATACCTGTAGCCCTTGTATTGTGGAGTGAGTCTTTAAAAGAGCAGTTTGTCCGTCTGTCCGTCTGTTCAACAGGCTCATTTTCGGCAGCTATCCCGATTTTGAAACCCTTGATCTCAAAATAGTTTCACTCCTTGATACACTCCGTTGGAAATAGTTTATTGCTTTATATGTTAATACTTAATGCTCCCAGTCAGTTGATGTGATGGGTTGGTTTCAACTTTCACTTGTGCCAGGAAAGCAACGAATTGAACTCTCTTCCCAGTTGGATCATGTTTTTCTTCTGTCTCTTCCTATATATACATTTTTTATAGTATAGGTACATTAAACAATTGTTTTGTTTGGAATGAAATCTGTGTATAAGACAGTGACCGAACGATAAACCGACTCAAAAAACATGATATATCTTGATCTAGAAGTAACTATGTTAAAAAAAAATATTGCGATAGAAAATATTACCGGTGCTGTTTTGAGCTAGCTTTCTAGACATCGAAAACAATGAGGGTGACTTACATAGCTGTGTTGGATTATATTATGGTGCTGTACTATTTGTATTGGTTGTCACACCTGAATGCGAAATATTGGTTGGAATAAGTTATTGTACAAACTCATCGCAGCCAAGGATTTGTTGTGCACGTGACTGAAAAATATGTAGGTGGAATATGTTCCTTTCCACAACCAAGTATCTGAAATACAAATCACAAGGTAGGAACAAAAGTGAATTGTTACACTCTTGGATGGTGATTTGACATATGTGCAAGTCCTTTATTGGAAAACTTTATCCCAATATATGCGCAGATGCCTGGATTTGGTTTGAGGTTTGTGAACTGACGTGTATGGATTCGTATATTATTGAGAGATGTGTCGAGAAAATGAACTAATATTCAAAGTATCCAGTCCAATGAGTAATTAGAATGTGCACTCACTGAACAATATTTAGCCTGTCCTATTATATTATGTACAAGTTTCATGAAAGTGTAGTAATAAATGAATATGAGCCATAACTTTCTCCATAAACTTGTGTACTACCTAATTCACCACTGCACCCAGGCAAGCTATCCTTTTTAAGGGCATCGTAGTATTAATAGCATGATGGTACTCAGTTTATTGTCTCATTTAGTGTTACGATCTCCTGGGGAATATTGACCAAAAGGGATTTATGCCAGTGGACAACTGGTGGGGAGGATATCCAACTTTTATCCAAATATTTAATCAGTTCTCTTGCTTTTAATTGCAAGAAGTTTCCAAGACGTTGATTTAAGTAGTCGTCAAGTTTGGGTGTTTGCCGGATTTGTCAGCATATGGAGAAAGTGGTGAGTGTGTAAGTTGTCGTGTCGTGACTGGAGGGAGGGCTGGATGGCAACCACTTCGAGCTGCATGTGATGTGAAATGAAATGAGAGACGGAAATCGGAAATAAATTCCTGACATGCTACCCAGAGCCGGGGACACCGCAATACGGGAATTTGAGGTTTTGCGAGAGACCGGTAAATGCATGTAAGTCGGATTGGATGATTGACTTGGCTCCGGGGTTGAATGGTACGAGGGTAAAGAAGGAAATTTATAACATTGATGGCCATGTCAATCCATTGAGTGAGTGAGTGAGTAAGGGTCAGATTGGGCCTCATTTCGCTCCATGCTGTGACACCACTTTCTCCTTTCATCTCCTTCACCCATGCACTGACGCACATGACAAATACACCAGTTCTGGATTTCTCTTCTTGTAATTGAATTCTTCTTATGAGACCAGTAGCACCAGTAACAGCAGCCACCACGCGACAAGGACTAGGTGGATGGATGGAGGATGATGTCTGCTAAACCTGGAAGAGTGACTGGATGACTGGTAACTAAGCTGCTTTGGGTAAGTGTACTAGGAATCACTTTCTTCCCATGCAAATTTCCCTAATTCAACCACCACTCACGTACTATATCATGGAGCTATCCAGTCTACCAACATCAATAAACCCGGAATACAAATAAAAGTGAAATGATCATTTCACTAACAGCTTCAAATGCAAGTGGAACATGGACTGCCCAATATTTCTTGGGCTAAGAAATAAACTCGGTTTGGCATGTGTTTTCCAAGTTATCGTATTTTACAATGCCAAGTTCCTATCCAACTTCAGATACGCTAACCTTGCAATTGACAAGCTGAGGGAGGAACAATTCATATATTTCAATGCAAGGAATGTCACAATTAATCCTGTTAACTCTTTTTGTATCATTTGTTAATGTTTGTGAATCCATTCAGGTCTACGTATGCATGTATATTGTGTGAAGAGAAATATTTTCATCAATCCTGAAATGACGGGGTAATAGTCAAAAGGAAAACAAAGCTGTGTCTGCTGGTGTTACTACTACCTAAGTAAACTAGTTGTTGGGTTGATGGATGCACTAAAGCAGAAGGAATTAGATATGCCGATCTATTGTAAGTTGTAAAATCAGATGCGTCCAAATGTATTTGTAGAACTGAATTGGAAGTAGAGCAAAATGCTCCGTTTGCCCACCAACTTTCTGCTTATCTGCAGCACAACCCTGTTCGAGGAATCTGCAGTATCAGTATCGACCATCCCACTTGAATGCACAAACGTTTTGCAGGTCTAGCTTTCTCTCTCATCTTGTCGTCCCTCATTGTCAAGTCAAATTCCGGACTGGCAGGGAAAAACAGAAGGACAGAGTTCCAGAGGACAACAACTGTCGTGGAATTGTGAACCAAACTCAGCAATCCACCGACGGGTTTTTGCTATCTGTTGGTGAAAGTTCGTCATCCATCCATGTCAATCGGTATAACACCTCTCTCCTAACATGGGATTGATGCAGATTCACGCCATAAACAAGGAGAGGGCATGAGCTCACAATATTTATTAAGCGGTTGCCTTTATTACTTGCCGTAATTTGACAATGTGAGCACTTTCGCTATTAGGTGGAAACTGCGGATTGAGCGGAACGAGCTAATAAAATAAAAATTCGCAGCAAATCCTGTTTAATACATTATCCTCGTTACTCGTGAGTTGTGTGGCCTGGCAATTTTGTAAGTTATAGAAATTGGAATTTTTTCAATGAAACTGTCCAATAAAAAAAATTCAAAGAATAAAAAAAACAAGTTCCACGTCCCTTTTGTAAGGAAAAGATGGATTTTTCATGTTATCGCTGTTCGATTCATTTTTCTGCTTTAGGAAACGTCTCCCCATTTCGTCTCTTCACAACTGAGCTCAATATATCGAGTGCCTAAATTTAATACGGCTGTGTTGCTCTCATACATGGAATAGCTACAAAATTGTTGTATATTATGCCATCCTCCTTATCATAGTCGACTATTCCCATCATGTAACTTTGATACAGAACCCACTGGAGTCTACCCTCATCCAATTTACGTCTTCCTTTTCGGTTTCCGTTCCCGTATCTGAACATATACATTTCTCGGCTTTCATTAAATCATGCAAATAATTTTCTACAGACTTGAGTCTCAAATTGTAAAAAAAAAAAATGTGCTTTGAGTCCTATCCGAATTGGATAGTCAATTTTGCATGGGAGCATGAAAACGGCAGGATTAGTTGGCAATGATCACTGTCAAAATAGGGAGAAGGCTTGTGTGGGGTTGGCACAAATTAATTAATCACTTTTTTATATACCTTTCACTATTAATTAACTTTCTTGTCCTTGTATCCATTCATTTTTCGAAAGCAAATTTGTTCTCGGGATTTTAATCAATAAGTCTGTTGTGGTCAGTGAGTGATTAATATTTTTGGAGTATGTTGTTGTTACTCGAGTTTCAAACAGTTCAAATTCTCAGACACTGGAAAGGAATGGAAGATGAGCATACGTTGGGTTTCTTGTTATACAATATTTGCTCCCATTTTGTCGGTTAGGAGTACAAACACCTCAATCGAATACTTGAAAATTAATTAAACCTTCCTTCCTTAAAATATTAGCACCATCCCACATCTTTCCATCTCATTAATCAAAAGCTTAGTGTGTGTGGATTTATTTACATTTGGAGTCTGTGGCGAATAATTAGTTACATCGACAAGTCTTGGTAGGTAATCCGTGGGAGGAAATAAGACCATTCTAAACATAATGTGGCCCCTTAGGAAATTTATGTATTTAAATATTTACTTTCACCTTGGAGCTACTGTGTTATGAAACATATAATTTAATGGGGCGTAGTTTCTGGGGTTTAAGGTTGAGTCTAATTTAGATTTGCTGACTTATCTTATGTATACTCAATTCTACCCCATTTCCCCACCCTCTTTTCTGAAAACTGTTCGCCAACGACCCCAAGAACATGCAAGCTACACACAATAAAAAGAAATGCTTAAAACTTTGCATATAACAATACAAAAAAATGAAACAAACAAAACGAATTTGTCCCATCAACCAGCTAGGTAGAAGACATGAGGAAGGAAGAATACCGTTTACATACTTTATTTTTCCATTTCAACGGCTCTTTAAATATTTACTTTCACCTTGGAGCTACTGTGTTATGAAACATATAATTTAATGGGGCGTAGTTTCTGGGGTTTAAGGTTGAGTCTAATTTAGATTTGCCGACTTATCTTATGTATACTCAATTCTACCCCATTTCTCCACCCTTTTTTCTGAAAACTGTTCACCAACGACCCCAAGAACATGCAAGCTACACACAATAAAAAGAAATGGTTAAAACTTTGCATATAACAATACAAAAAAATGAAACAAACAAAACGAATTTGTCCCATCAACCAGCTAGGTAGAAGACATGAGGAAGGAAGAACGCCTTTTACATACTTTATTTTTTCCATTTCAACGGCTCAAAAATAAATTTTGGAAATTGATGTTGATGTTCTTTTTACTCACTTTGGTAAACTTGGTGAGTTGAGGTAAAAAGAGAAAGTGCATAGGTACACAATTCTGGTTTTTGCCACTGAGCTCTATTTCCAGACCATGGGATTTTGAAACGACCAACATTTTTGTCCTGTTTAAAACCCCCTAATACGATTAGCCAGCAAAAACTATGCTTTATCCAATATATAATATATGTATTATACACCAAAATTTGCGGATGGAGATTAAGAATCTGTAACTAAAATATCAAGTTATCAAAAATGAGGAAATAATTCCTTAATTCCTCGCCCCACTCGGTCGGTAGCTGCAAAGGCGCGACGACAAATTCTACGGCCTGGTGAAAATGAATGTAAATTTTAGGGTACGGCCTTTTCCAATATATATTTTTAGACTAAATCCACAATGTTAACATTATCAAAGATCAATTTGGAATAATGGATCATTAGAAAATTCTCCAGAGCAGATTTCCCATAGCCTGAGCTAGGGTTTGGACATAATGTTCGATGCGAGACCTTACCTGACATCGCTCGCGGAAACAAGAAAGATCCATGATTATTTTAACTAAGCTCTTTGTTTTTTTCAAGGTTATATGCAAAATTGAAGAATGTTAGTTGTCAGGGTGTCTACACGTTTTAAATTAAATAATCTAAATTTATCTTGATAGTTGTCGGTGTCCATTGATCCAAGTGGGGTTTAGGAGGTGGTTTCTTGTACTTATCATCAGAACAGGTAATGGTTTTGGTTGCGATGTGGAGTGCACAGCTTTTTTTCTTTGAATGAGCACGATTTCAATTTTGATTCCCGTTTTATTAAATTTTGCATTTTTCTATAAAAAATATCTATTGTATCATCCATCAGTAATAATTTATTTGTTGTGAGAAATAACGAAAGACCGTATATTGCTAATTGTCGGGTTGATAAGTTTCCTTTAAACTTGGCCTTCATTTCAGTAGTTTGACGGATGAGTTACACAACTCTGAAAATTGCAGCCAAAGATTTTTGAAAATTATTTCATTACAGTGCATTGATTGCTTTTCTCATCTCTTAAAATTAGTTGAGAAATTCTTGTCAAAAGTACGGAAGCCAGATACTTACAACGATGTCCCACATAATTGGAACTGACAGTGAACACGGATGGATTACAGTTCTACAAGGATAAGTATCAATACAACATTTTCACTAAACAAGTTACTTGGAAATGTGGAATTTAGTCTGGAATGAAGTTTGTTATATAATGGTTTCATTCTGCAAGGGTGACGGGTTTCATGGATTCCTAAAATGAGAGTCGAAGCCGAATCCGTCTGGTTGGTGGTATCGCATCGCTTGGTGAATATTGTTTTCGTCTATTTACACAAGGTGATGGTTATGCCAAACTGAATTGTAATCCCAAAGAATGAAAAAGTGATTGATATAACAGAGTTCTCTAGTCTAGGCTCCAATTCTGATTTCAACTTCAATTAATAACTGGGAGAGAGAGATTGGAAAGCTGGAAAGCTCCCTGTGCCATATATCCGTGTTTTGTTGGCTTTTAATCAACTGTTTGAAAATTACATGGAAAAGATGAGATAGAACTTACGTATTGTCTACGGGCACCAGGAAGACGAACTTTGAAACTTTGTGCAATGTACGGCTAATTTGGAGAACAATACAAATACAGAAATGGAAAATCGGTTTTAGTGGGCATTTGGCTCAACAAGATTAGCAGGTTGACTGCTGATGAGAAAACTTGAATCAAAACAGCTTCAAGTGCACTAGTAACTCTTTCACAACTAATGCTGCTCCCTTTATAATTTCTTCAATGGAATTAGATAGGTATACTAAAGTCCCAAGGTTATTTAATATCACGATCTAGTCCTGAAATGGAAATCAACCTTCATTTGCTGCGGTCAGACAAGATAACGGGAAGATGGCTGGGAAATGGAGATGGTCGGCATTCTAAAATTCCTTCAATACTACATAATTCACGACTTTCTCCTGAAATGGAAATCAACCTTCATTTGCTGCGGTCAGACAAGATAACGGGAAGATGGCTGGGAAATGGAGATGGTCGGCATTCTAAAATTCCTTCAATACTACATAATTTTGAGTAGATGAACAATTATTTGGATGGGCAGTTAGTTGATTGTGGCTGACTGTTGTGCAAATAGAGAAGATTATTCGATTATTTTGATTCCGAACAATTAAGAATTGATCCCAAAGTTCAAAGAATAGAAGGCAGAAGAGGGATAGGGGTTTTGTGGTGGGTGGTACTGCATAGATAGCAAAATGAGATTCTTAATCCTTCTCTGCTTCGTTGGGTCTATCTTCGTCAATCCACTTTAATTTATGATATCTTCAACAAACTGACGGCTTAAAATTTCCAATTCAAAAACTCGGGCTGGCTAATTTGTAATCTGGATCAAAGTTTTGGCTGAATTAGTGTGTGGAGTTTCGAAGAGTTTGCAATTCGGTTGCAGGAGAAATGCTTTTAGAAAAGTTGCAGAATTTTTTTTACCGAATACCCGGCCCATTGTGTTGGAGACTGATTTGCAAAGTCGCTTTAATATCGTGGTATTAATTTGTGTGGGATAACTTAGGGACGATTTAAAAATGTCGTAGTCGATTTTTTTATTTGTTTGTAAATAAATTATGCAACCAAATAACGTAACATTTTAGAATATATAAGTTCTTCCAGCCATAGGTCACGAGGTCATTGATTTACAATTACAAGGACGCTACATACTACATACCTGCTATGAGTTTCATATTATTATTATTATTATTGTAATCCATGGCAGGTAAGCTTCTGTGGTTTTATCTTTGGAACATAAGCTCCAAAAAGTTTATCGAAAACATTCCCAGAATTTTCTAATTTCCATTGGTTATCTTACTTATTACACAACTTATTCTTTGAGCTGCCTCTACAATTTTGCAAATTGGCACAAACCTTTGTTGCATGGTACAATTTAAGGAAACCTACGAAATCCAAAAGATTTGCCAGCTTAATTCTTCGTCGACACGGTAAGCTAGAGCAAACAAAGTGTATGCATGGGATGAAAGGCTAATGAAGGGATTACACCCAATTTCGAGTCTTATGCTAGAATTTAGATGCATAATCAAAAATAGCCATCATTGTTATTACTTGTCGAAAACAATTAATGATAAACCTCTCAAAATTTCGGAATCACTTGGGATTGCGAATGTACGCCGCTATTTAAAGTACGGAAAACAACAGATCCCCACGCTGTAGTTTACTGACTGGGATAAAACCAGATTATTACAAAATAATATTTTTGACTTGAGGCCTCAAAATAAAATGAGAGTCCCGTTTCATCATATAAATAAAGGCCAATAAACTGTAATCCCTGTGAAATAAATATGAAGGGTTTACAACAAAAGTACGCCAAAAATACCAAAGATAAGCTGTTTTGTTTTCCATGTGCAAAATTTGCACTGCAAATAGAAAATCAGTCAACCGTCTCTGCCAAAATCTTTTCCTACATCTCAGGGTCAGGCTAGGAAAGAAACTTTAGTCATTCACAACCTATTGCCTGCAAATTTCTCCGAAATGTAAAATGTTGTTGTGTGGCTGTCGCAAAAAAACTTTATTCAACAGCTGCACCTCCCCGAAGCCCTGCGCCAGTCAAACAATCAGTAACGATTTTGGAATAATAAAACTGGGAAGGAATATTCTCTCCCTTCAAATAAAGGCCTTGGTTACCGTTCAATATGCTCCACTCCACGGGAAGTGTTGTCGCAGTTGTCATTTTTGATTTATAAAAATTCAGCCCAACATCTCACAAAGTGACATGACTCCACCCCACGCCATGCTCATGCATTGTGTAAGAATGTGATGACAGGAAAAACGTCCATCTGTCCAACTTCTTTGACCATCTTTACACTTATTCTCCAGGAACCTGAGTGGGCGACGATGTTACGTGATGGTCAGATAATAATCTGTCCTAGCAACAGGCAGGGATTGTATTTCACCATAAGTCAGTTAGTTATACATTGTTTTGTCCTTGATGAGATGTAGTTGTCCATTTTTCTGTGTTTATTATCTTTACAGGACAAGAAACAAAGTATTTTTGTCATCTCGATATGTAAGAAGTATTATGTGAGCACCTGTCCTGCCAACTCGTCACATATCCAGTTGTCACACTAATTAGATTCAGTGGATGGATGAGAGCATTGCTTGGATGGATTTATGTTATGATACTCAACCAAAACCTGGTAGGATGTGGATTCCATAATGCGACGCCATAGTCATTACTCAACAACCAACCATCCCACAATGACAATGAGGGAAAGCAGCTCAACTCAAATCTATAGGAATCCAGCGACCGCACTTGAACCGGACAAAGCGTCGCGGTTTGCAAATATTTGACTGGAACGAAACGGTGAACCGAAGCGAAGTAGAATCTCACAAATAAATCTTGAAATTGTTAATGACAGCTTGACATGGTATTAATTCCTATTTACTTTACGTGCATCTCTTACGAACCAATTGCGAGTTTGACATGCTTTTACAGTTTAGACCTAGATTTAGGACGGAATAACACTGCATTATCCTGTGGTAGACAAAATAAATGAATCAAATGTATTAATTTTCATGGAAGCCACCCACTCAACCCATATTTAATTTCTCGTTTAGACGCATGTTATGTGGAGTTAGACACAATGACTGTTTTCAGGAATTGGCAGCTGAATGATCACTTTCTCCGGCCAAATATTGGATTGAATCTTGTATTTGCGAAACGGATCATCTTATCTTATCCATGACAAGATGGGAATAATGCAGTATGAAAATTGCCTTCCATTCCTTATTTCCACTCATGTGTGCACATCACAATAAGTTGGAAATGATGGTTTACTTGCTTTGAGAAAAAGATCAGCAAAGAAAAAAGAGAAAGGCAAAGACTTGCTTTTTAGGGTTGAGTAAAGTCAAAAAATAAGATTAAAAAATAAAGTAGTGACATTATACTCGACGAAATCAATGAAAGCTTGGAGGGTGGGTGTGTCCATGCAGAGACAACTGCATAAGTGGTGTTGAAGGGTTGCTAGAAATCAATAAGTGAGCAATTCGAAATAAAACAGAATATGCCAAAAGAAAAAGCCGGACCAATTTTCCAGCCAAGTTGAAGTTCAAGCGGAGAACGTAAGAAAGTTGCGACAAGCAAAGGAAAGCGAGGTAAAGAATGGAAACGAAAGCTGGAGAAAGCACAAAACTTTTGAAGCATACAAAGGCCCGAGTTTGAGACTGACTTGCTCAGTGGTTGGTTGAAGAAAATCGGATTTCTAACTTGTGAACCGTGGAAAATAGGGAATCATGATCTCTCTGTTCATTATTATAGCTCCAAATAAAACTTTTACTTGTTCTGTTTTCTATTGAAATTGAAGTTACGGTTGCTTCGACTTGGACCAACCAACCAACCAACCTGCCTGCAATGAGCAACTCATCAAATAACCAAACTCAATCCGTACATTGCAATACCTTGGAAATGGTCGCAAGGAGGTAAACAAACAATCCAGAGACTTTGCAAACATCATTAAGAAAATGATGAAGGTTTTCAGATTTGCTTCAAAGATATCAAAATCAAAGCAATGAAAGAGAATTGAACAAATGAAAAACTTTTCTCATTTTACAAGGAAAGTTAAGGAAAGAGCGAGCGATGAAATCTTGGGAGAGGCAAATAACTTTATTGTGAAGCCAATGACAACTTGTTAAAATCATTATTTGATTGGATGGGGAACGAGGGCTGAATAATTCGGAGGAATAAAATGTTACAAAAAAATGCAAACAACTCAAATAAGTGGGCATGATATCTTTTGTGCTAAAAACGGATGGGTCATGTGACATGACTCATGTCGGATTCATTTTATTGCAAAAAAAGCATCTGTTTGGCTAGCGCTAATAAAACATTTTTCATACGTCACGACCAGCTTATTGCGAATTCCGTGGTTTAAAGACTTGCTGATTTTGAATCGGCAACCATAAACACCAACTAACGCGAAGGTTGAAGCTATTTATGGCGTGAGGTTGGTTAGGGTTAGATGGATGAAGACTCTTTGATTTAAGTAGGTGGTGGACCACGAAGTAAAGGAGGATGCAAAAATATATTGGCCTGCCTGAGCTCAATGAGGCCTGCTGTTTCGATAGGAGAGAAAATTCAGTGAACCAAAAAATGAGAAAAGTTTACGCTTGTCTGAAGTATGATCCAGTTTTTAATGACAATGAGCGAGCTACTTTCTTCTGCCCAAATACTACTTCTGGCTCACTGGAACAGAGTGAGTGTGGAATAGAGCAGAAGAAGGAAATCTCAAAATACTTTCACCAAGGCTCATTGGATAACTAAGTGAGAAAGATTCAATGGGTTGGAGAAAGTAACCAGATCCCAAAAAGCTTGTCAACTCCATGTGTTTCCTCACCAAACTTGTCCGTCTTGTACCAACGCAGCACGGATGGACAGAGCAAATCAAACTCAGTTAGTTCGACACCTTTTTACTTTTACCTTATCCAATTCCTCTGGTTAGGAATAAGCCTGTTTCAGGGTACGGCCCATAAATAAACCGGATTCTGATTTCTTTATTTCAACCCTTCCCACTAATCTGCTGTATTTATTAAGGTATACGCTTCTAAGGTAAAAGTTCTAAGGGGACCGGGTTGTGTTAGCTGAATTTAACAGATTCCAAACCTACTTGATTCCAAACCTACTTGATTCCAGCACATGGAAATAAGTGGCAGGAAAGGTGTGACTATGATCATAGGAGGATGAATTTGTTAGGTGAGTGAATACTAGAACAGAAACAGTAATCACAGGTCGGATTGTTTCAGACTCCGTTATTTGGTAGGGTGTACCATTTTCCGGAGATAACCCAGGATCGATGGGGTTGAAACGAGAGGATAAGGAAAAGTTTTCGGTCAGACTCTCCTGGGAAGAAAGTCTTGCTTTTGAGTAAGTTACTATTATGCCCTGAAAAGGAGCTTATGTAGGCCCATTGTTGCTGTGGCTGAGTAGAATTCAGTATCCTCTCCCCCATTTTTTCCGGAGATAACCCAGGATCGATGGGGTTGAAACGAGAGGATAAGGAAAAGTTTTCGGTCAGACTCTCCTGGGAAGAAAGTCGTGCTTTTGTAGTAATGGAACTTGTAAGTGAATGGGGGAGAGGATACTGAATTCTACTCAGCCACAGCAACAATGGGCCTACATAAGCTCCTTTTCAGGGCATAATAGTAACTTACTCAAAAGCAAGACGAATAACTACCGGTGGTTGGTGAACACTTTATAAAGTTGATAGCCGTCTTTTCCAAGTCTGCGGATTTGATGCACAAATCTTGAGGAAGTGGACTGGCTTATTTATTCCCACTTCCGCATCCACTTGAGCACAGTTTATTTCTTTCCACCATGGGTGGATAAAGAGGAAGCAGCAGACTAAAAAAGCTAGGATATTGGCTTATCTCAATGAAACCACTAACTCATCCATTCATTGTTACAATGTGCAAAAAATATAGTCAGAGTCCTTCTATGTCATCGTCTGTCTTGAAAAATAATAATTCCAAATCCCATCACAATTGTGGAGTTATTTCATTGTGAGACGGACTAAGGACTGGGATAAAAATGAATGGCCAAAGTCAAATCAAAGTCATTCTTTTCTAGTGCTGGACAGACCAAACTCTTGCCTCCGGAGGTTACAAGTTTCATTCATAAGATATGCAGAACGTAATATTCTGCATATCTTTCTTTGCCATTTCATTTTCTTAAGAAACTCTCTTAATCTACTGTCATATGTCAAATGAACTGTTCAATCGATCAGTCGAATTGCTTATCAGAAATTGTATTATATTAAATATGACAGCGCATTTTTGCTTTTAGCAGGAATCATAATTGAGTCAATGCATTAGACGGGATGAATCTAACAAATTGGGAATTGTCAGAGTAAGACGGGAAAAGTTTTTGAGAATAAAACTGTGACAAAATAGGAAAATTCGTACTAAACTAAATTTGTACGGGTTGAGCATTGAAGGAATGTTTTTGGGTCATATGGATAAAAGGCGATATTAGTAATCGTTGTTTCTCGTTCAAGGAGCTAGGAATTTTTTACCATTTCCAATATAATGCATGGTCCACGTCCATTGAAATGGATTGGAGTGTAGTTCGAAAAATCACCAACTGCTGAAATGTCGTAAGATGTACTTTTTCTTGGAACCTTTTTCTTTAAAAAAGTTGTCGGGAAAAAGTTGGGATTTAGAGGGCTGGATTTTATACCGAGTAAAATGTTAAGCACAAGATTATACGGAGTGGACGTCTAGGGATGGTGGTGTACAGGAATAAATTTAATTTAAGATCTGTTTTAGAATGGGGACTCAATCAAATTGAAAACCCAGTCATCCACCTCTTGGGTATTCCAGTTTTCCATATCTATTTGTCGGACCGTGAGTTGACCATTGTTCTTGGCTGAGCTTATCTGGCTTGTCAAATGGATTTCTAATTCGGCATGATTTTTGAAACATGGACACCAAACAAAAGGATATCTTGCCATTGAATAATGACTCTGATACAATGACTCTCTGATTACAATTAGCCAAAAGGAGAGAGGGATGAATGCGGGACGAGTACAATGGAAATATCACAATTGCAACGGGGACTGGGCGAATATATGCAGTTTTAGTCTGAATAAAAATCCACAAGAAACGCTAATCTCTAACATCCTTTCTTTTCGTATTCAAACCAGAAAGGAAACAATACTCTACAATAACTAGCATAAGACAGGTTTTGATTTTATTTATAAAGTTTAGAGTCGTGAATATTTAAACATGTGAAAACATTTTATAATCCTAGGATAAAAGGGTTTTTAATTTAAGAAAATTCGAGGCATTTATGCCTGGTGAAAGGAACGAATAGGAGATTAAAACCAGTGGAAATAAGCTTCTGTCATAAAAATGGATATGGAAAACCCATTTTTTTATGCATGAGGAAGGATGGGGAAATGGGGAGTGAATATTTTGTAGAAAATAATAGAAAAGAGAAAGTGAACATACGATAAGTGACGATTCCTTCGGCATTCATGTTACTTACTCCAGGCGGTATTCTAATCCTGAGGTAATTGAGTAAATGAGTAAAGTCCTTCACCAACTTTGAGAATGTAAGAGTAGGAAATGAAATTACGACCTTTTTTGAAGGGAGGAAAGTTAAAAAATGTGAGTCAGACCCAGCCATGAAAATGGATGGACGATGAAATTACTTGGTTGGATTGGATAAGCAAAGTTGAAAGTGGTTGAAAGCTTTGGTGACTGACTGTCAAGCTGGAACTGGGAAACTAGACCAAAAACTCAGAGCAATACAGAATTCTGTAGAAGGCTTTCTCCATCACTCAGTTTTCTTTTTATTCCTTTATCCAACACAGTAACGGGACGCTAACGTTACTGCTCCCTCTATGCTTTGCAATTCCTAATCAGAAATCCTCTTCTTCAGGGTTTCTTAAATTTGGCATGATTCTCTTCATGTGTTTATTTTTTACATTTCCTGTACTCAAAGTGGATCAGGGTAGGGAGAAAGGTCATGCTGGGCGAAGGGTTGCATTAATCCTATCAGCAAGTCCATCAGCTTCATCTTTATCATGAGGCTGAGCTTTTATTCAATTACTAAAAAGGCTAGAGCAAGGGCTCATTGATTTAGCTTTGAAAATTTTTTACTACCCTGTGAAGTGACCGGCTTGGGAAGGTCCTCTTGGACCCTTCAAGGGTCACCCTTGGCCTTGGTAAGGCTGTGGTATCCAAATTTATGTCACAATCATTATCTTTCAAGCACAACACGCACAGGCACTTAAATTCTCTTGGCATCAACTTTGCCCCATTCTACTCCACATCCAACCAGGGAAGGGAAAGTAGGAGAAAGTAGGACTTTGGAAAATGATGAGGTGAAGTGATTTATTTCCATGACAAATAACCAATTTCTACCCAACCAACTTATGGGAGGAGATTTTCTTATATTTAGAAGCTTTATGGTTGGTTGTTCCCCTTTAAATAATAAATCACTTCCTTACATATCAAGAAATACTAAATACGTGACCTGAGACCACGGAGGATTGATTTGGTAACCAAAGTACTTACAAAGTAAACTCCCTTCATAAAATCAAATCACTGACTGAAGTAGACATGACGAAGGACGTATTAAAATGCAGTTCGACCATTAAAGGACTCAATGCTTTTCTGATGTAGTCATGTTCAACGGTAGAACCACAATTTTTACGACAAGGCACTAAGGGCGAAGGTGGGTAATAAAATTGGAGAAAGTTGTGTAAAAGAAGTATCTGTATTTTATGAGGAATGTCTTGCCCACTTACCATATAAGCTGAAAATACGTCCAACTATTAGAAACATTCTCGACAAGTTAGCCATAAGAGCATGACACAAATTTGGTGGTTTGGAATTGGTGGCGAAAGCAGCGTCCATATCTTGGAATGGTTAACTATTGGCAAGAGACTTATTAGGCAGGCAGTTTGGCAAACTGAGTTTGCACAGGGTGAAGATGAAAGTTTGACCAAAAATGTGCATACACGGATTCTGCCTACTCCAAAGGAGTTCTAAGTCGACGGATTTGGGGCGATTGAGCTTCTCCACCATATTATGAAATGTATGTGAGAGTGATTGATGGATGAAGGTGGAATAAGATGTTTGGAAATCTGACGTGAGTGAGTAGATCCGTCCTTCGTATGCAATTCTCTCCTCAAAAACTTTCTCCAACCGGCTGCCACTGTCAGACCCACCCGTTACTGCGTGTCTAAGTCTGCCTTTCTTTGACTTGAACGGGATTCCTTCACAATCAAAAAGAATGAGAAAGGGTTGGGGCGTCGGGTGTTATGTGTTGAGTCCATCTTTCAACTTTCTAACCTTAAATTATGACAGTTTAAAAAATGGGGGTCTAAATTTGCATGAAAAAATGGAAAGTAAAATTTAGCGATACACCTGCGCCATGGTGTAGATACATCTATTTTTTAAACACCTTCAGAATACGAATCTCGTATTCAATAACCACGACGGGGGGATGTGAATGGAGAAAAATTGTATTTTTGCATGTGCAAAAAATAAAATAGGATGCAATGCCCATTGTCACAAATGTTTAGATGAATAGGACGCAGGACTATGGGAAGGCTTGGTTTGAAATGGAGCTCAGTAGAAAAACGGGAAGATATAAGCAGAACGAGAAGATCTTCAGTTTTTGTGGTTGCCATTTTAACTTAATGAAAAAACTTTAAGAAAAAACTGAAAATCTGTCAAATACTCGTAGTGCAAAAAGAACGCTAAAATCATATCGGAAATGGTTTCCGCAACTTTTTTCTTAGAATTATGCAATAGTCAAACTTTTTGGTAGGCACTCGCTCAACGAGCTCAAGAAAATTATTTGAAAGTTTACTCGAAATATGAATGAAAAACCAACATTTTTTTAGTCTTAACTATGGGGCTTCAGTAGCATTTAATATGCAGCGTTCATTTGCCTGCTTAATAGGAATATGGCTATATATGCATGACATTGCATGACGAGATTGTAAAAATGCGTCCATTAATGCTTATCGTTTGCACATTTGGTAACAAAATGCTAATTGATATGCAGAGTGATTTTTATTCAAAATTTTATAATTTTTATTGCATTTCCTTATTAAGACTATCACCGGAAATTCCAATGATTTGAAAAGAAGTATTAGGCAAACCAATAATCCTGGATAGTTTCTACCTGATCTTATTGACAGACAATAATTGTCTGGAGCTGGTAGACAAGTATATCTGCATTTTAACCGGCACTAATCCCCAAAGTACCACATTCTCTACCAAAGTATTTATCCGACTCATCAAAGGAACTCAGTTCAAGTAGTTTTTTTTTGTCAAAACAAAAAATACATTTGATTGAGTGAATGACTGGTGAGTCATACCCAACATTTTTAGCCAATTTCACACCTTTTTAATACTGCCATATTTCAGAAGAGTGTAATAATATCCTATAATTATACTGCACTCATTACGAACATGAAACGGAGGTTGCTCCGAAAATGAAATGTGTTTTCATCAAACCTAATCGCATTTAGTTTTGTCTTTTTACGCCACACCACAGCCTCCCAACTACCTACGCGTCTAGTTACCTTAAGGAAATGAGCTTAGTAAGTTCCACTTTACTGGGTTTGAATTGAACTCTTCTGGACAGAATTCAGGGATGGGATGACAGTGGTAAGGACGAAGGCAAGAGAACAGAGAGCATCTTTGTTTTCCAGTTTCCAACAAAATTAAATGAAATGAACCTTCAAAAGAGAGAACTTGAGACAGTCCTTTCTTTAGACCCAACCCAAGTGGTAGTTAACTTATATGTAGGGCACATGGTTGGTAATGTAATAATATATTTCCAATGAGAACATGGCCAAAGAGTCGTATTATGTGAGAGGAAAGAGTTCCTTTAGAACCCAAAGGATATCGACAAGCACTAAAAAGGGATTTACTTACATTTTGAATTAAATCATAAACAAAAAACCTTTTGGGATCCTTTACCTTTTAGCTCAGCACAACCGATATTTTTGGAACTAACTTATTAATCCGCGTGTATGTACGGAGCATATTTTGTTTATTTTGTTTATTTACCGAGTCCGTCATGACCGGTAACCATCTCAGATGGTCCATCTGCAAATTTTGTAATGTATGTCTTGGCTGGACAATTTTAAACTGTGACGCCCAAGGAAAAAGACGCTGTCACTTCTCTGAACTCTGTATTTGTTTATGTAAAGCGAACAACGGGATAAGTTGATTGATAAGCACCTCCAAACCGAGAACATGACCATGAGCAAGACAGTGGCGTTGACTTGATTTTCGCCTTCCGCTAGTTTATCAGTATTTGTTGCTTTTTCTCAACTTTGTCTTCATCTCATGAAGGACTTTTTGCTTATTTTGTTCACTCAGCAGAAGTACCAATCCACATACATTAACCCACCAGTGAGTTATGTATGTGGAGTCTTCTGTTGGCGAGGGGCGCAGGAAGTTGATGGAGGTTATGAGGGAAGAATTGTAAATGAACCCCGTTTGTTGAGCAATTTTAACTACGTACATGCAGGACAGGATAATAAAATAAACATGTTTAGGAGTCACCACATAATACCATTTCAAGCTGCATAACCAGACTGGACAAGCCCCCTCCGTCCCGTCATACGGATCCTGACGTGCAGGGTCTGTTTCCTAAACTTATTTTTCTTGGCTACTGAAAATGTTTAAACTTAAAAATGCACCAGATTTGAGATGAACTCCTTCCGAAACTTAATAGTAGGAGTGCATTGCATTTGCATGAAGCATGATGGTCTGTAAAAAAAAGTTCAGATTACTACAACTCCACTGGGTTACCCATGCATCTCCTCTGTAACCCGAATAGTATTTAGTTGACTAAGGAAACTAATACTTGTCGTTTTTCAAGTGACAGAGGAAGATATTCATCTCATGCAGAATCTGCTGCAGATGCATCCTTCCCCCACATCTGGAAATGTTGGGTAAAAAAACAGATTTTACCAGAGAACGGAAGGAAGTAACCTCTCAATCTTGGACCCGTATGCATTCATAAAAGGGTTTCAATTAAATAAAACCGTGTTGTCGCCAGGAGAAGGAAAACTATTTTTAGAGTATATCCATGCATCCATCCCATATTCAATGGATGGAGATGGCAGTCCACAGTTAAGACGCTTCCCATTTTTTGTAGTAAAGTGTATTCACTAACCTTTTGGGTCTACTTTACTTATCCACCGAATATTGGCCATTGATGCGTACCAAGTTAATCAATGGTAATTTGTTCATTTTAGTCTCCATTCATCCATCCTACTGAGTGGATGTTATCGCCATTTCTTGATTTTTAGTTGGCTGCGTGATGCTTGTTAGTTGAGCAGCACCAGTGTCAGGTTGCCTCTGAGTTCCTTACTGGACTTGGAGTAATATTCTGAAGTAAACAACGAGGTTTTTTGGAAATTTAGTAGTAATTTGTTGTCTTAATAAGGTTGTAGTTCACACTGTTTTGGGGGAGGATAGTGAGATAAAGAGTGTTAAAAAGGGGAGGCTCTGAAATAATTGGATGGTGAAGTGGAACTAGAAGAATAATCACAATGGCGCTGTCCCCTTGGTGGGGCTTGTTCTTGGTTTTGTTGATGTCCACGGAATTTGGAGTAGTGTCCACGGCCAGAGGGGGAAAGAAGGGGAAGGTGGTTATCATAGGTGAGTCACTTTCGATGGTATTTGTGAACTGGGTTAGTTCGACTGATTCATTTCAGTTTTTAGACTAAAAAGGTGAAGGGAGTTTTATTTACCTGAGTTTCCCTGCACCTGAGTTTCATATTAATTAATGTCCACGTTTTTCCTTTGTTGTATATGTAGATCTCTCCGATGGGAAAAATGCAACGGTGGTTGAGAAAGGGGAGACTGTAAGAATTATTTGTGTGGGTCCCAAAGAACCCTTTGGTCACTCAAGAACGGATTGGTGGAAGGATGACAAAGAAATTAGGGATGTTCAGGAGTGGCCTCGATTTGAAATTTCTCGATCAGGGTAAATATGAAACTTTGATAAGATATCTTTGGAATGGCGTGTTTAAAGGATTACTTATGGAAATCTGGATTTATTTATTCTGCTCTGCTTCCAGACTCGCCATTAATAAAATCAAGCCAAGCGATGCTGGGACTTATCAGTGCATAATTACGGATGCGGAGGTGTCTGAGGTCTACGTACAAAGAAATCTTACGATTAGTGTCGCCAAGAAAAATGCGGGTAAAAAGGAGGTGACGGCGATAGCGGATTATGACGAAGAAGAGGACGCTGTGCAGGATGCTCTTCTAGGGTGTGACAACGTAAGGAGTGCCGCCAACTTTAGTAGCGACTCTTATTTGTGTTTCGACCTGGGCCTTGCTGGACATCGGATGAGCCGATATCATGTGCCCGCTGCGGGGACTACGCTAACAGTGTTTTGCAATCCGAGAGGTTTGATGTTTTGAATATGAACTTGTGATTTATTTATTTGAAAACGACGAATGTAACTTTCGGAATGTTAGATATTTATTAATGTTTTTTTTACTATCAGGAAATTCAAAACCCAGTGTAAATTGGTACAAGGACGGCCACCCCTTCTCACAGCAAGGATATCATTATAGAATCAACAATAATTCTTTAATCATGAAAGAGGTTACGGATGTTGACTCGGCCACGTATACTTGTGAAGCATTTAATTCCCATTCAAGAATTCAATATGATACAGTAGTTCATGTTAATCGTAAGTTTTTTTTTTATTTCTGTCTTTTTGGGAATCTTAACCGTAATTTTGTGTGCACAAGTTTGCATGGCTTTTGATTTGTTTTGTTGTTGCATGTGAATTGTTGAATGTTGCGCATTTATTATGTAAGGTACTGTGGAACTGAAGTCTTTGTTTGCATTTGTCAAAGCTTTAACAATATAAGAATCAAGGGGGCGTGTATTGTGACATTAGAATTTTTCAACTCGTTTTCTGTATCTTGTTTAATTTTTGTAATGTAGATTGGTGGAGGGAATCGTTGTTTCTTGTTCTGAAAAATTATTATAACAATTTTAATTTCTTCAAAATTTCGTGATAATTATTTTCATTTAGTTCGCGAGCCGGAAATAGTAATTGAAAACATTCTCAATGAGACCGCTGTAGTTGGAGACGATGTTATGCGAAGTTGTATTGTCAGGAATCGTGAAGAATTCAAAGTGCTTGCTATCCAATTTGTAAAGGGTAGGGGAGTCCAATCAGAATATGTCAAAGTCCAGGTTTGTTTATTTATTTTTTCTGGTCCGTTGTCAGTTTTCATCAATTTGAAAACAGTGATAATCATAAATTCTGAAGACCAATATCTTAATAATGATGTTTGGTACAATGCAAATCTCAAGAATTATTATCGCATCGAGTGCCTTGGAACAATAATTACGCATATATTTGATTTATACAATTTTCTATATTTTATGAATGCCATTTCCTAATAATTAATTTTTCTTTGCTTAATTTTTACTACTGGCATGGTATGGTGTGATACGATATTAACACAAATATATTTAATTCCCAAACTTTTTTTCGACGCATTTTAGTAAACTGATATGTATATTTAATTTGTCGATTATAGCCGTTAGCCATTTCCCACCGATATTTACGGAAGGGCCCAAAAACCTTACTATGGTGCAAATGAGCAATGCGTTTGAGAGGGTGGAAATTTTAAGTGATGCAGAGTATTTCATAAAGTGGATAAAACATTCTTCCGACAATCCTGAGAGATATCAAACGGTGGAGGTACACATTAAAGTTCAATTTAGCTCCAAGCTTATAGCGTTTTCCAAAGATAACAAGAGCTATGCTACTAATCATTATAATAATCCAAGTGTGTTTCATTTTATGAGCAGCTTCTACAAATTTTATTAACAAAGACATTTTTCGCTGTTCTGTAAGTTAAACCTCATGAGATCCCAGCTTGGCTTGAACATGATCGCGGATTTGAGCGAGCATAACACAAGATATAACAAATGCATATTTTATTAGGCATTTTAAGCACAAATAACTAGTTTCTTTAAAAAATATATGCAATTACTATATTTACCTGACTTACATCTAGCTTTAAGATTTGCGAATTTGAGTGCGTAAATTGCTGGGCACATATAATTTTATTGTGTTTCTCAACCTAATTATGATATATTTACTATTAGTCAAGGACGGAAAATGAAACATTACTCGATCCCCACATCTTATATTTGGAAAATGTCACTTTGGACGATGCCGGCTGGTACACTTGTTTGGTTACGAATGCAATCGGCCGAGAAAACGTGTCCTTTTACATCGATGTATTAACAGGTAATATTTAGAAGCTTAGATTAGACTTTAAAAGATCTTTTGTAATACAAAGGTTATTTTATATGCGCTATATCAAAACTAACAGAAGTACGAATAGACGCCATATCAAAACTTGACCAGGAAATACCCAACATCGTATGGATCGCCAGTGCATTTGGAGGTGTCGTTGTTGTTTTAATTATTATTGTTGGAATTTTGTACGGCAGCAACCGCTATCAACATAACCGGTAAGTAGTGCAAAAAGATTGCACTCTGGATTGTAGTAAATAAATTGTGAATCATAAAATAATTTAAATCTTATGCTTTTCATAGATTTAAAAATAAAATGCAACAGCAGGGAAATACAGGTTGGACAAAGGTCGTCGTTGTTGAAAGAGTACCAGCTAGGAATAGTGACGATGGTGCAATGGTAAGTTTATTATTAGAGTCGAAAATATAGTATTACTATTTTAGTATATATTTCACTTATAAAATTTATCATACGAGGTTGTAGCTATTTTTATTATTTGTTTGTGTTTCAGTTAATCCCGGAAGTTAACATAAAAAGTGTCGTGACTAACCGGCCTAATGGTCAAGAATATGAATTGCCAACCGATGAAAGATGGGAATTTTCAAGGGATCGGCTAATCATTGGTAAATACCTGGGAGAAGGTGCATTTGGAGAAGTTTGTCAGGCAACTGCCCACGGAATTCTTGAAAAGGGAATCACAGCCACCGTCGCCATTAAGACACTCAAAAGTTAGTCTTTTGATAGTTAAAAACAGAAAACATTGCTTATCCATTGATTATTTATTGGAATTTTTACCTTATCAAGATACCCATTCGGATGCAGACATGATTGATTTAATCTCGGAAATGGAAACTATGAAAGAACTTGGCAAACATCCGAACATAATTAACCTCCTGGGTTGTTGTACAGCTGGGGGTGAATTATTGGTTATCATGGAGTATGCAGAGCATGGCAGTTTATTGGAATTCCTCCGCACCAATCGGGATAATTACACCTACGAGAAGCCTAAGTACAATGTCTGCTCATTGGATGTAATACCAATGAATCCAAATGATCCTGAAACTCCAAATGGGAAACACAACTTGACATTTAAAGACCTGATGTCGTACGCCTATCAAGTGGCTCGTGGAATGGACTATTTGGCTCAAAGAAAGGTAATACATATAAAACCGACTTGCCTTATTGAATTAGTATGATAAAAATGTTTTAATTTCTATAATAAAATCTGTTTATTAGTATGTGCACAGAGATTTGGCTGCCAGGAATGTCTTGATTGCAGCTAACCATGTGGCTAAAATATGCGACTTTGGAATGACTCGAAGTACTTTTGCGAATGACTATTATCGAAAAAAATCTGATGGACGTGTTCCCATTAAGTGGATGGCCCCGGAAACTCTAAACCATCGAGTGTATACATGCCAATCTGATGTGTATGTACATAGTTTTTTGTTTAGTAATTTTGCCAGGTCTTATTAATGTGTCGTGCATTTTATTTTTAGATGGTCGTATGGTATTTTGTTGTGGGAGATAGTAACGCTTGGCGGATCACCTTATCCAACTATTCCAGACACGAACTATTTACTGGAATTTATTAGAAGTGGCCAGCGAATGTCTCATCCACCAAACTGTCCAACAGAACTGTATGTGAAACCATGTTAACACTATCATATGATGTGACAACAATTTCCTATAATTATAATTGCAATGGTTTCAGATACATCCTAATGCGGGACTGCTGGATGGATGCGCCTACGGCCCGTCCAATTTTTGGCCACCTAGTAGAAGATATTGGTCGAATACTGTACATTGCGTCTGAAACGGTGCGTAACTAATTTTCCAGGATATGAAAATTTGATGTAGTTAAAGTAAAACCGAAAAATTAATCTAAACCCATTATTTTTAGGAGTATTTTGAGTTGGAAGGAGCTGGACCACCAGAAGAAATAATTACTCCACCAAGCAGCCCAGAGAATTCATGCTCCGAAATTATGTTTGACCCTGAATTCATCAAGTCATTTACCAAGTCATAAAATTTCAGTTTATCAACTAAATCTGTCTGTAAATTTTAAGTTTAGTTGGTTAGATGACATATTTATATCGCCAACCTTCTCTGATAGTATATGACCTGTCTTTTGTTTAATTTAATCTAATTTAATTTAATTTTTGACAAAGCCTAACCCACCCGGCCGACTCCGATGACGATAAGAATGGACCTAGAGACGCCTCCTTCTTAGTACTTACTTATATAGACCATCATTTATTTTTATAACGTTACTATTTCTTAGTTTACTAGAGTTGTATGTTTAAATAAGGCTTATCATTTGGTTGCATCGTATTAGTAGACATGCCTTAATGCTAGACAATATAAACGTTTCTGAATTACAACTTGACAAAATACCAACATTGGTCTCGAATTTCTTGCCACGACAAATCATGACGCGACAAAAAATGTAGACCGTGTCCAAAATTTTGTGTGTCGAGCCGACAAACAAATTGGTGTCGGCTTGATTGAGGATTCCAGACACCAACTACAGATAGAGACAAAGAGAAGGGAGCTGAGCGGGAGAGGAGGGTTTTTGTGGAGTGAGCTCAGGCAGTCAGTGGTGGAGTCAAGTAGCTGGAGGAGGGTAACTTTGGGCTGCGTTTTTTCTCAATTTTTTTGCACAATTACTTGTGCAAAAAGTTACTATTAGTAATTTTACTTGGAACCACTACCCACCCACTCCAGCCAGTGAGTATTCGTCCTTGTTTTAGAAAGTCTTGTAACCAGGAGGAAGTAAGTAAGAGGTAAGTTTCGGTTATTTTGTAAACATGAACAAATTAATTACTTGACAAGTACTAGCTGTACTGTCGCAATACTATTTGTGTTTGAGCGGAAATTCCGCTGCGGAAATAGTGCAAATTTGCAAAAAATGATAAGTTTTAATAAAACGGTTCTATGTTCTCTGTCGGCCTCTGCCATTATTCTGGGTTTTTTCGTTTTTTGAC
>JAAXNX010000162.1:0-42351 GCA_036491905.1 Folsomia manolachei | reverse complement strand
TTCCCTCGATATTGACTTCATACTGTTAATTATCATGAGCTTGTCATAATACAGATTTACAAGAATTATGTTCAATACTTTTGAGCATATCACATACCTGGATAACATGTATAACATTGTAGACAGACAGGGGTGATAAGTTGTATGTTGGCACACAGTTTTCAGGGACGGACAACGTACCAACACAATTAATCTCTGCGTCATTTTTCATCTCAGTACTTTCAAAGTTATTAAGCTCCAGCAGTGTTATCTTTTTCCTCCAGTTAGCACTATGAGAAAATAAAGCATTAATTTATAACATTTTACGTTTACCATGCAAAAAATGCAGCTCTAATAAATTATCACCTGTAAATAGTTCGCTGGGCAAAACATGCCGTGATTGTTTTGACTAAGTAGCATTTTGGATTAACAACAGAAATACAAAATACAATCTCTTCTTTTGGAAGAAAGCATCGGCCATCCGAAGATGTGAATAGAGTTTTTACACACTGCTTGGAAGAAAAAATGGACGCTGATAAGCCACACTCATGTACCAATGGCTCTGTGGCGTTCGTGACGAGATTTAAATTATGATAACCTCCAAACGCTAGGACTTTCTCTGTCATCATTTGATAACAACATGCTTGTTTCATGTAGACGGTTAGCTTATATTTTAATTCTCCAAATTTTTGTATGAAAGAGCAAGGGAGTTGATCTCCTGGTACTACTAATCGGAAATGATATGTGAATTTCCCTGGGGGAAGCTTTATCACGGGTTGAAAACGATGGTCATTTTTAACCAAATACTGTCGAATCGGAGACCGGATGAATCCTCGCGACCTACTCTCCGAACCTTTGAGCAAACCTTTCTTTTCCTTGTATGTGGTTGCTGCATCTATTCCAACTTTCATTTCCACCGTGATGTCAACATTGGCATCCAACTGTATGAAAATACCTATAGCATGAAATTAAAAAGTCATGTATGAAATTACTATAAGATGAAGTTCCCGTAAAGTAGGGAAAGTCAAAAAGAAGAGAAAGTAGTGTACGTACCGTGAGACGAAATTTCCTTTGTAACTGTAATAACCACACTTCCATTCAGTTCATCAAAGGATTTTAACACGGTTTGTCGTGACAGGATTTCACATCTTAAAAATCCGTCATTATTGTGCCAGTGGCCGGAAGGGAGGACTGGCTGACCAGATCGGAGACCTGTATGATTTCAAAAATATTGCAAATTAAACTATACTGAAGCATAATAAGACACAAACTAAACCACTGCTTAAAATTAAAATCAACCCCAAGTTTTAAGGTGCGGTAAAAGTTTTACCTGCCAATGCTGCACCCACACTTCCCATGATTTTTGCAGTATGAATATAAATTTTGCAAACTCAACTAAATTAGTTCGATCCATTAAGCAACAAAAGAAAGTGCAAACTAGAGTTTTGCGAATATTAAATCTAAGTAGAATGCTTTAGTATGCATGACACATATACGGGTAAAAGAGAAAGTTGGGCATGTTTGCAAATGGAGGACTTTCACTCGACTGCTTTCTCTTTCCTCCTTCATTGCGAATTCTTTGATTGTGTTAAATATAGCTTCACGCATTGCACTATTTTTTTAGCAAGTTTCCTAATGCAATGAGGGGTTTTGAGACCTGCAATTAAAAACAACCAGTAATTGTTGCTATCAATGCGAATTTGATGTACAAATTGTTTAACATGGTCCATGTTCCGCCCATATTGGGAAGATCTAGGATATCGATTTTTGTGAATCATGGTTATGCAACAGATCTTTGTTTTGCGATAAGTTGAACGGTCAAATCAATGCAAAATCTGGAACGGGAAATGGGACAAGGAGGCTGTATAAAAATGCTGTATTATTCGACATCATGAAAATTATAAAACATTCATCAACAAGTAGAAACAGATGTGTAATCATTGACTGGGTTTTCATTAATACTACGCATCGCCAATTTAGGTCAACAAAATTGGGCTTCACTAAACAGTAAATAACGAGAACAGTTCAATACTATAATGTCTTAAGCTAGACAGTTAATTCGCATTTAATACAATGACATGACCAGAATCACTCTTTTAGCAACTAGTACGTTAATTGCATTTTGACAAGAAATAATAACCGGCAGTTGAAATTACATTTTACAATAGTTATACAATATGATATTACAATATAATTATGATATTACGTTTTTGTATCTTAATTTGTTCAGTTGTCTGGATCATCCGTGGTATCATTTTCAAGCAAAATTCGCTGATCTAGATTTTTCTTATGTCCTTTGGGTACTTTCTTTTTTGTTCTTCGGTTTGTAACCCCATCTGCTTCATCCATCATTTTTATGATCTAAAATTAGCAGTGAGTATTAAATTAAAAAATATTAACCCCAAGACAAGTTACAATGAATACAATATATGCGTAATGAAACAATATTGAAGGCGCACCTGAGTTTGGTCAGTTTGATCCATCGGCAAAACAGAAATATCTCTAACAGCTCGGAATTTACCACAATTGTTGAGCTAAAAGTACAAATCTCTGTGTCAGTTCTTATTAGTTGCGTACAAAAAAGAGGTACTTACATGCTCGTTTTCCAAGCGAAAGAAATTCCAAACAAATCTTCTAAAAACTTCCAGAAAAGCTAATATAGTGACCATCGTATCTCCAAAATCATAACCCATTTCAGTCAGAGAAAGCGAAATGGCCCAGCCAAATCTCAAAAGGAGATCCTCTGTTATGGCAAAATAATAATAACCAGGGGAAGAATACACAATTTCCTCTCGCAAGCACCTGCAAATTTCACACAGAACTCAGAATACAATAATTTTAAATACTCTCAATTTATTGTGTGTATGTCATTCATACCAGTGTTCAGCGTTTTTATCAAATAAACCCCAATCCATTTTTAAGTCCCATACGTATGCATACAAGGAAGATATCACAGACGCCGCAATCCAAAGGAAGAAAAATATATTAAGCTCGGTTTTGTTTTGTTCTGTTACAAAAAAAATTCATTGGTTTTACAAACAAGGTGTTTATAAAACTGTAATTAATTAATTAAACAAAAGTAAAAACCCGCACTTACGGCTGTAATATATCTTCAACGTAGCAAAGAGAACAACAAAAAATGTTGTGGAATACTTTCCTGCATTTGCCTGTCAGATAAAATTTAGTTCGAAAGTGGTTTGCACGATTAGGAGTAAGTATTGGAGTAAGTATAAGACAATTTTGGTAAAATAACAAAAAAATTACCAAATGTGGGAAAACTTCTTTGCTATCCCTGTAACGCCGAAGGCATTGAGCCTGTTGAAGTTATTATAAGCAAGTAAACACGATTATTTAAATGAAATTTGACACATAGACAGAGTAGGCCATTTTGTTTGCTTACAAATCGGAACCATGCCGGTAAAGCGGTGACGAAGGGCCGGATATAAAAAGATTGGTCGATACATTTATCCGCTTCTGCGTTTCAAATAAATCCGTCAACGTTTAAATTATTTTTGATGTATTAATATGAATTGCAACCTTTGGCGTGCTCAAAGTCTCCTTCAGAAGTAGCATAAAAGCAAATTAAATACTGGAAATCTGTAAGTACAGGAACCAAACTATTCAGTTGGTCTGCCAGCCTAGATAATAAGGAAGCAGAAAGCGTTCAAATAAAATGTTGACAATTGTACATAATATGGATAAGAAAGTACATGATAAATACTTTTACCAGAAATCAGCGAACCCAACATGGAAGAATGGCGCAGCAACAATATGCCCCTGCAAAAATTATTACACAAATTTTCAGTCGTGCATGTAATCCGTGATCAGATTTAATTGCGTGATAATTTACACATTTACTAGTGTAAAAAATAATTATATAAACTTCTTACCAAAGTCGAAAGCACCCAAAACCGAGCTTCATGACGAAAAGTATGGGTAGGGTTAACCATAAAACACACAAGGATGAGAACTAGTGCCAAAGGGTTGGCGTAAGGTGGGATACTCAAAGCGCTAGAGTACAAGAAACTGAGGACGCTGAAATAAACAAATTGTTTTGTTTGATAAGAAATGTCTTTGTTGATGTATATTCGGGACAAATCGATAATATCCTATATAGTTAATGCATTTCTAAATAAATAAAACACCTAAGAGCCCAAACAACTCCAAAAATGCTCGCAATTTCCATGAGATGTTGCTCGGATAAATGGTTTCTTGGATCCAGTTCGAAAATTAGGACATGATTTACTCCAGATGAACGCCACCCATATACGTTAACGCCCATAAGAAAAATGAATGCCACAAGGAGTAATGGGCCTCTGTATAGCCTCACAATGATCCTCAAATCATCTTCCGATCTTCTATGAAATATGGCTGATAAGATGACGGCGACCAGTAAAACCATGAAAGAGCCAGAAAAAAGCCCGACTTTAAAAGTAGTCCACGGGCTCTGTTGGTCGCCAAGTGGTGGAACCCGCAAGCGTTTCATTGCCTTTTGTCGATTTCCGCTTTCTAGTTCCTGCGTCACAGTAGTTTCAGTTTCACTTATGAGTTTATCAATGTCTTTGTTTGTATGGAATCCAGCACTTTCAACTTTGTCATCCCTCCATCTTGCTCCGTTGATATTATGCAACAGCTTGTCATGCTTCTTCAAAATTTTTCTAAATCCTACATAAAATCAGACTTTACTAAGATAATTTTAAAGCCAAAACATTACACAAAAAAGAATTAGAGACTAACCCGTGTAATTCAGATTTTGGTAGTTCTGAAGTAATATTAAGCTCAAGTAAAATTCGCTAAATGCCAATTTTAAATCCTGTAACTTTCTAATTGGTTCTTTTTTAACTCCGAAGAACTGCACGGCTTTCTCTTTTCTTTTCCTAAGTCCTCCAATTAGCCCACCTCTGTCAGCATCCTGATCCGTTCGTAACGAGTCCAACTCGCTGCGAAGATTAGCATATTTGCGAGTTGCTTCAGATAATTTCTCTATTAAAGTATAAAAAATATACATACGTATTATTACAAGTAATTCAATTTTTCTCGCTTTCCATCCAAAACTTAAACAAGTCGTGTACACATACCATTGTAAAATGTGTTAATTTTCAGCAACTCTTTCTCACAAAAATGGAAAAATTGTTCGTCAAACTGTGCGTTATATCGAGCAGTAACTAGAAAATAAATTAGTTGTAATCATTTCCAATTTAATTATTTTTTGTTGAATGATTTTAGGTATTTAGGGTTTCAATGTTAATTACCTTCCGGTTCGACCACATCTGGAGAGGGTGCAAGTTCCACACAGTTATATAAAAGGGCTTTCATTTCCTAGAAATGAATAAAAAATAATGCTCCGCATTAGTAATGAGGCATAACCTAGTCTTAATAATACATCTCTTCTAATAAATGCATAATATATTTTGTACATATACCTCATACTGGATATATTGTTTACGCCACTCTGTAAATGAGACAAGAGGAAGAAGAGTCAGAGGAAGACGACAGCAATTAGATTAGATTAGAGTTTTTTACCCGGCGTAATATGAGCAAGGAGATGTTCTGCAAACTTCATCTTGGTTTATTGCTATCGGACCAATTTGATAATCATAAGATTTCAACTGCTAAGTCCAGAGAAAGTCAGACAGTGGCACCTTGACACAGATCACATCCACATGAAAATTAGTTAAAGGGATTGCAATTTCTTCATCCATTATTTGCGGGTCATTTGCTGCGTCTTGCGTAAAACCTTTGTTGGGTTGGAGTGCTTTGACTTCTTTAAAAATTAAAAAAAAACAATGTTTACGACTATTGTGCTGAACATGTGTTCGATAGAAGTTTAAATATTAAATTGCTATATTAATTGAAAAAGGTGCAAATTTTCCTTCCAAATAATCAATAGACATTTTTCTTGAATGATTAAATACCAAAATATTACCTGTCAATATCCGTACCCCTTTTTTGAAATTTTTTAAATGTGCTGGACAAGTGTTTCCTTACTGTTGTTTATTTCCAGTTTTCCTGGTTTGGAAATGTTTTTTTGCTCAGCAATCCGCCATCCGACTCCTTTTCTCGGTGCTCATGAGAAACTCTTGCCAAATTGATATTGAATTCAAAACAGTGTTTTGCATGGACTTAGGCTATCATTTCATTATCCAGAGTTCAATACTTGAACAAGCAAATAAATAAATATCGTTTGTCACTTAATGCAAATTTTATGGTGGATTTTCCACTTGAATAAGTCCTGAGCCAGCATAATATTCTGTACAACTAAACAAAATCAATTTCAGGAATTGTAATGCGGTTCAAATGCAGGATTTACTATTCCGAGCATGATTCTTTTCTGTATCATTTCCTTAATAGATACTAATATTGTTAAATAAATTGTATTTTTATCAAGAAAATAACCTTCGAGAAATGCGTAGAATAAAACGCATCCCCAATTCCACAGATGGTTTAACTTGGATATTTAAACTCTTTCCAGATTAAAATGATAACCACCCATCATGATGGAATTAGCGAGAAGAATCCCTCTGTGATGGATAAACCGTTTTACAATGCACAAATTCACAGGCAACTTGCAGAATTAAATATTGCTCATGTTTTATTTTGTACATCACAACAGTAGATTACTGCATTATTCGGTCTGCAATATTGCATTTTATTCATTCTCAAGCGGGTTGTCAAATTACATTTTACGGCTAGAAACATGATTCGTCACATAATACAATTTTATTCGCATGAAACTTTCAACGGCAAATTAAGTTAATGGACAAAGTCTATTGCATGGTTTGTCATAAAACAGCACGGATCTAAATTTTGCATGTCGTTATTGATTAGAAGTTGACTCCAATTTTGCACGACATTTGCTAAAACCTTATTGGAAAGTATTTCGCATGAATGAAATGTTTTTTTGGGGAAAGCAGATGGACAAAGAAAGAAAGTCTCGCTCAACTTCAACTGGCCCTACTACTCGGGAAATTCAAACAAGTTTTTGTTGACTTTGTCTGGAATTTCCGATTGGGAAATTTATGCCGTACTTGTCTTCAACATTTAATTTTTCAGCGTTAGAAAATAATATCACTCCGTAAATTAGTACGAACAATAAAATTGATAGGATCAGGAAGTATATTTTAGTTTGGACAGACTTCACCACACGTGTTTTGAAAAAGTTGGAAATTCCAACTTGGAATGACAAACATCTGATTATTTGCAATTTGTGAGAACTTGGGAAGTCAAGATAAGATAGTACAAGGATAAGGATCAACAACCGATAATCGGTTACCGATTTGAGCTTTACTAATTTAATTTGTGTTAATAAGCCAGGAAAATAATACACATTCAGGCTGAAGACTTTGATTGGGACCAAGAAATTGTTAATTAATCCGTAAAATAAAATAAATTATTGTCGGCTTCTATGTGGCCATACTGTTTGTAATTCAGATTCCGGCTGACTTCACCGAAAAATGAGATTATAAAGAAATAGGTAAAGATTTAAATCATTTTGCTTACTACTCAATATTATATCATGTAGCACTTGTCGGACAAAACACGCTCTCTCATCCTTTTTTTGAAGCAATTGTAACTGCCGTTTCTACGTAATTTTATTTAGGCCGATTGGATTTTATCCAATGATGGATGATCATTTGAAACCATCATTCATTTTGGCATTTGGAAAATAATTTAGGCCAGGCATTTGGAGCATGTCAATGATCGGCAAATTCAGCTCATTACATGATCTTATAAATGTTTCATTCCTAATTGCTGTGCATGCCTGAGGATCTCTTTGTTCAATAGCAAGTGAGTCAAATTATTATTGTTCTAAACGCCCATAAATCTACTGCTTTTAATCTACCAATCAATCGAATCGATTTAGTGATCGATGGACAAGACATGGTCCCAAACCAAACGAGGCCAGTTTTATTTTATTGCTACTCTTTCCATGTGCAAATTGCATTGGCTTTTTTACACAGGATAAAATACAATAGTAGCTGTCTCGAGTACAAAATCCGTCATATAATTCATTCGGCATTTGTTTTGTATTATGTTTTTGTTTTATTCCAGCGTAAAAATTAAATCATAACAAATAAATAAAAGCTTTGTTATTCTATAAAGGGTAAACAAAGTCAATCGTGTTTGATAACTCAAGGAATACTTTGCATGAAGAAGCACATGTCGAAATCTAATCCCAAAGAAAGGCTGGCTAAATGAACAGTTTTTCTTTGTATTTGTCTTTTCACATGGATGACGTTAAACTCCCTTTATAGTTTGAGGGAAGCGTATTTCCGTAGATTTAATAGTTCACAGTTCATTTTCAAAAATTATTAGATTAGAGTTCGGTCACATTCTTAAGCTGTCTACGTGACTGGCTTGTTGATTCACAGTTATAATTTACAATACGACTCTTGAACAAAATATTGTCTTAAATAAGTATATTATCTTATCATTATCATACCACTACTTAGTAATTACATGCCATGTTGTCTCATCAGTCAAATAGTGAAACGACTCAGTTCCTTAGTCTATTTAAATCGATTATTAGATTTTCTGGAATTGGAATAATAAGAACGTGCAGCTAAGGTTGTATGTAATCCACAGTTTGTAATAGGTCTGCCCTAAAGCATTCTGTTTTCGGAGTGCATTCAATTTGCCACTAAACCACAAGGAAAAACTTAACTCTCCAAACGTGGTGCAATAATTAAATTTAAATAGCTTCGCAGTATCCCCAGGCAGTAGGCAGTTACAAATTATTGTGAGCAGCACTAATTTATTTATCTTTAAGTACGTGAACATTATTACGTCTTATACTCATTACAAATGTGAGAGCGTATAAAAAGGTGAGTGCAAAATGGCCCTACTCCCTCCCTGCTATTATTTGAAAGGGACCCTCTCTTTAAAAGTTGCAGACAAAGCAGATTTGATTTGGGCTAGATAAACTCAACGCATGCTGTGACTTTAGGTTGCTTTTCTTCTTGTTCATGTAAATGTATTCAACAGAGTTTTGTATTATCAACATTAGATTAGCCAACATTGTCTACAGTCAAAGGAATTGTGAAACGTGTTTGAGATTTGTTATGTCATGACCTCAGGACATCAGAAACGGCGAAATAAGTACAAAAGTGTCAGAGGAAAGAATTATAATGTCATGTAAAGGTTATTGCTGCAAATTGCTTTGAGATCATATTGCTTCGACGTATGTACCGATAGTACACATGCCAGGCTCATTTCATGTACTGTGTTTTATGGGATTGCATGCCAGGGGTGGGGCTCCACTATAAAATGAGTCATTCAAAGCCTTAATAGACCCAGTTGCTCCCTTCATTTGGACGAATTGATCAGATCACAAACTGTGAAAGTTAAGAACACAAATTGTTGAAATTTGTAGAAATTTAAGTTGATGTTCTCAAAGGAATTTAACATTTAATAGTCACCGGCTTAAAGTTTCATTATCGCCAATAGTCAACTTTAACTTTGAGCTTTGTATCTCCAGCCCATAATCACAACAAAAAATAACATTCGTTTATTGCGTGTATTTAATCCGTAGCCCTCGAGAGTGTTCTACAACGGTGCTAACTTCTCAGACGTCTTTCGGTGGGTTAGAGTGATCAAAGCTGAAAAAGTGCCGAAACGCTGTCCAAAGTCCAGCCCAATACATTTAAAAACAAGTAGCCAACGCCAAGAAGGCAGATTCGCAATTCAGGATGAGTGGAGTAGGAAAAAAGAGTTCACCATCCACGCCTTCTACCAATGTTCTGCACATCAACCTGGAGTCCAGCATGGGGTCCAGTATGACGTCTACTGAACTTATCTCGGCGTCAGAGAATTTATCCGTTCTTAGCGCCTCGGAACGCGAAATCGCTGGAGGCAGCATCCTCGCCCCCTTACCAGTGGGAAATTTTGACAAGCGAAGAACATTCAGGTGAGTCCAATTTTTTATAATTAATTGCCCATCAATCCATCTCATCTACTCATTAGTATAAACAACGTGTTTTCCCCCAAAGTATAAAAAACAAGTTAAGCGTAACTTATACATTGCGCTCTTTAGACAACGCCATTACTGGACTATTCCAGTTAACCTGTATCGAACATTGCGAAAAATTACTCTAATATAAAAGTTTATCTTTATTATCTCGCAATTCTTTCAACGTCATGAACGTGCTTTGCATTCTCCGGGATGCGGCTATTGGACGGTGTTAAATGGTTATGGTGCAATTTCTTTGGAGTTCTAATGTAAATATGTCTCTTAATTTTAATCACACAGTGGAGGGGACGATAGTGCTTCAACCAACAGGTATACTATAATGTTTGCGACTCTTTTGCTACTGTTGCTGCTTTTCTACGCTGGTATATTTAATTATTGTCGGGTGACATTGTGAGTTTCGTCTTTGTTTTGCATGCAAGTAACTTCATATATAAATTGCAACTTTAATTGGAAATAGTTGCGGATGGAATTTACTAGAAAGTAAACGGGATTGAAATGTGCACTATATAAATGTTTATGACCATTTGTGTTGTCGAACGTCTGAGTATTTCTTTCCGCGTAATGTACCCTCATACGGATTATCCATTACACACTCACCTTACCTAACTTGAATACTAGAGAGGAGGACGTGAGTGCAATTTATATAGTCAATTTACTGAGGTTTAATTAAAACTGACTCCGTCGTATAGTTGCATGGAATGGAATGCTAGCAATTATACGACCAATCATTTGTTTATTGAATCTCTAGGAAAAATCTTCTCATCAGAATTAGATTTTTTACTTGAACACAGGACAAATTATGTAGATTGCAAAGCGATATATTTGAAACAATTCAATACCAAGATTAATATGCATGGAATAAACTAGCGATGGACAAACCATTCTCATAAAAAACTGACCTTCGTAATGCATACATAATGAAATCCAATTGATTGGTTGTGTTTGGTATCAATCCTCCTTAAAAGCAAAAGCCGTTCCTAAATGTTCACTCAGTCCAACAGTTTGTCCTTTATGGGATAGACTTATTTTGTTGGTCGGTTGACTGGTTGGGTTAAGTTTCTTGCTTTTGTTTTATGTGTTGAAACAAAGGGTGGCACTTACTAGACCGTTTTTTAAATTATTACGGCCCACCTTTGTTCTAGCGTGCATTCAAAGATAGTTTTAAGTTTTTTTTGGTGGAGGGACTCGAGACGGAATTGAATAAAACACAGCTAAGGACACGGTAATTAATATAATTTATATTTCTTATTTGAAATGATTAGTTTAGAAAGTTTGGTTGATTCGGCACATACTTTGTTTCATGAAATGGATTGTTTACAATCCAGTCAGAATTCCATTCTCCATTTGCCATTTGAGTTTGAGTTTTATAGCCCTGAATTGTTTTTCGCATCGACAGGATGTGTGTTTGTGTATTCAGGAATCGATCGGGTTACCTGTAAACGGTGATACTATTCACAATTAAAAGTTGGCAAATACAAACTAAATAATGCCACGCCAAGCTCATTTTGCATGTCTGGTACGAGCCGTGTGTTTTGTTTAAGTTCATATTTGAAACGTGTAAGGATTAAGGAACAAACTTTTGGTGCAGTGTTTTGCATTTGGCAGTTGATGAGTCATCTCATTCTTCCGAAAACGAACCTTGTCTATTTCCCGTGATTCTGATCTGATTTTTATGCAAAGTTAACTACTCATATTTATGGTCATCTATTGCAATTAAATTTCCAGTGTCCACATCCTCAGCATTAATGGATGGTGTAATAATAACATTCATATGCATAATTTTACACCGAAGTGTAATGTACATTAGCAAACCTGCAATAAATTCACCATCTTTTCATTCTGACAAAATATCACTTAGAATAATATTTGCTGCGAACATGTGCCGTAGTTGGACTTTGATAACCTTTCATCTTTAATGGACACCATATAACTCATCGCTCTCTCATCATTACAATGAGTTATTACTAGTGTTGCTACACCATCAGGTAAATTAAGCTGTAAGCAGAAAAGTCAGAATCATCTCACTCTAGCTCATAAAGCCTTAAAGCTATATTATATCACCGGCAGATTCTTTTGACCCCATTTACAATTACGATGTATCGACACATCATATCATAAGCATTGCATGTACTATTTGTCGGTATTGATAGCATTTCAATCAAATAGGAGCCAACCTGTCCATTGCAAAGGGAAACAAGGTTGGCTATTTGCACATAAGCATTTTGATTTTATGAATTTGCAAGCACCGCACATTCTCATTCATGAGTCAGCCAGTCCGTTTAATACAAATAATGAAGCTACTTGACAATAGTGTCTGCCGGAATAGATTAGCAAACCATATTTCTAAGAGACGCTTAGATAATATTATTTCACTCTCACATCTCCGATTTTTCATAGTGGATTAATGTAAACTCATTTTTTAAGTAAAAAACGAAAGCAAAATGGGGATTCAATCTCGACCATCTCTATACGGTTCCCATTTAAGCCTCTCCAACCTTGGCACTAGTAGTTCTGGACAATTCAGAAGACAGCAATTGTTGTTGGCAAAGGCTAAGGATTCAGAGTGTAGTAGCTTAACAAGTGACGAAGAAGATTTTCTGCTCTCTGCGAAGGATGACGACCTTCTTGAAAGTCGAAGGAAACGATCTGGAACTTGGCCGTAAGTCTGGGACGTCAAATGTTTACAAGACATTTTGACATGTTTTGTGAAGTTTTTATTGACGGAAATAGTTATTATACTTTTCACCAGAGTTGGTTTTCCTTCATATTAATATTTTAAACCTAATTTGTGAAAAGTACGCCTTTCGAAGATTGTTCCGTAAACTTTGATCCCTTCCTTGTGATCTTACATAACTTTCACTTTATTTGATTACTCGAGTTGAAATTATCTATGAAAATTGACTATATAGTAAAGTTCATTACTTATTAATATATCCGTATGAACGTGAGACAAGCTGTTTATTTTATTATTACATGCAATGCAGTAATAATATGTAATTAACGAAAAGTAAGATTTGGCAAATATATTGACGAAACTCTCAATGCATTATGACTTATAATTCGACATATTGATTTCGCTTATACTTCGCTTTAATTTGGTAATATGGTTGCTTTTGCTTTGTTTTTAAATTTCTTTACCTTAATTACCTACCCTTCATTCATATCCTTGACCAAATGCCCATGCTCGAATGACAGTAGTCGGTACTTCCAACCTGAGCATTTTTTATTGGTTTGCAAATATCGCGTATCCCATTATTGAGAAAAAATGTATATTTCAATTAATTATATTTCTTGCAGACGTACAAGGTCATTGAATGCGCCCTCGCCAATACACCAATTTGGTCCGTGCGGTCGCCTGGTAAAGAACTCTGCAATGGTAATGTAAGTAACAATTTTCTCAAAATATATTATGTTCTGTAAATAAAATGTAACACGGTGAATATAAAAATCAACCCTTGGTCGAATTCACAAGCTTCCTCTGAGACTGCTCAAACCCACGCCACATCAGCACGCGACTATCAGAATGACACTACATAAATTAATATAAGTAATTTAAACAATTTAGTTCATTTTTTTACCAAATCAAATGACGATTAGTTTACCTATAGTATGTCGGTGGCTGAAAGATTGCCTCATGTCAAATATTAAATATTAGGCCATACTTATTTTAGTACAAATGCAACTACCTATAATACCTTTATTAGCTAAATCATAATACTGCCTTTGACGTCAGTAAAGACCCTGTCGGTTGACCCCAATTTTTCAGTTTGCTCAAGTCGTCAAGTGGCAATAATAGTTGCATAACTTTTTTCATTTATCAGCTATTTTTCCTTGCCAGTCTCTCATAGCTCCGTGGTGAACTGCTTTGATGTACTAATTATCCATCCACTGAGATAAAATGTATATGTCCTGCAAAAGTTTCGCGTAAATGGATGTAGTGTTGAAAGCAAATTCATTGCCACCATCTTTTGAATGATAAACAAGCATTGACCACAAAAGTTGTTAGTTTTATTTTTTAATTAATTTACAAGGCAAACTTGACGTTTTATAAAGATTTTGCGTTTTTGCTGTCCGTCTCGTGACAGAAAGAGATAGTTCTGTAAAAGAAATGTCTTTATTGTTTCGAAAATGACAAAGGCATGAGATCATAAAGGGGAAGGAACACTGGATGCATAAATAATAATTACAATAATTTAAGTTAATTGCTTTCATAATGATAGGTTTGGTGGATTATAAAGTAGTAGAAGGAAAAACGTTTTCATTTGTAGTTAGGATGAACCATTGGATATTGAATTACATGACTAGTTTTGTTAAATTAATATGATTCTATTGGAATGAGCACGAATCAGTTGAGGAGTGATTGAAAAGTAGTGAATCTGAATCTGACAGAGGAATGTTGTTGTAACATTAAAACAGTGTTTTGGAATGAATGGACGGTGTGGAATGTCATGAATGTAATACATACTTGGACCTTAAACAACCGATGGGTGAGTACATTGCTACAATCCAATTTTTTAAAAAATGCACTCTGTCCATTTGCCGTAGGGTGTAATTCACATTTGTCCAAATTATTTGGAATGGAACACATTCTTTGCATTCTTTTAAATAGGCAGTTATAGATCCTCACCGGCTCAAACTTTCTCATGAAGTCCGCAGCCAGCCTGTATGTAAGTTTTGGTGCCACTCATAGAAGAGATGATTTCGTTAAAAAGAATTGGAGGGACACAAATTGTTTTATTTAGAGGCTCATTTTCATGGCATTTTCACTTGCACAATGTGTAGTAGCACCTTCTTATTAGTAGTGGTTGTGTAGATTTTCTTACGTGGATTTGATGGTACCAATTATAGAAAAGTTTAATCATGATAGAATTAGATAATTGAGGATCAGATGGAGTTGAGGATTCTTGATTCTTAATACAAATATTAATGATGAGAATTTCAACTGCAATTGACGAAATAATGTTACACTAGAATTGAAAGCTTTGAATGTGGTATAAAATCTTATGTTGGGCTCACGATGTGGTCAGTACATATATATTTATCTTTTAAGCAACTCTTCCCCAAGTATGTGAGCATTTACTTTTCCATTGTCTTAACCTTCGATTTCCTCACTAGTTGAGGAAAAAATGGTAAATAAGTACTTCATTGGTTTAAGACGATTACGAAGCTTATCCTGCTAAATACTATAGCCTGTGGCAGGATAGTTTACGATCTCATCTATTTTGTTATTCTTCACCATGAAAGTGTTGACGTTTGAGCAACCTCAGTGGTAAGTTATATGCAACATTCTGAGATTACATGTCTCAGATCGTCTTAAATATATCGACCATTTATGTTTAGAAATACATTTTATTTTGAACTTTTGTATTACTGTTTTGTACTTAATATTTCAAATTGGTTCTTATTTTGATTCGTTCTAATTAATAGGCAAGTGCAAGATCCAGCATTCCAAAGATTGACCTGGTACAAAACCCCCTTAACAGTTCTGGTCATAAAAAAAGTTCGTGATGTTGCAGTGGTTAATCCCTTTGTCCATCTGATTGGATGGCTCATTAACGTATGTTAATAGGCGTTTAAAAAATTGTAACCTGTCCTGGACAATATTAGTAAAATAGATTTATGTTTAATGAAACCGTAGAATAAACGAATGGTAGTTTACTGCGAAGAAGCTATCAAAGATGACAAAAGCGTCACTGGAAACTCAAAATTTGATGAACTGCAGGATAAGCTCATGTACTTTCGGGATGGCCGAGATGACCTTACTGACAAAATTGATTTCATAATTTGTTTGGGAGGGGATGGAACCCTTCTCTATGCGTCGTCATTGTTTCAACAATCTGTTCCACCCGTGATGGGTAAGTCAACATTGTTTCATCTTACAAAAATAATGTTTCAATTATTATCTTTGGTTTGATTTTCATGCGCGTGTATAAAAGTTGTACGCATCCTAATAATTATATGTATTGCATTTAATTTTAGCGTTTCATTTGGGTTCATTGGGCTTCTTAACCCCTTTCCTCTTTGACAATTTTGAAGAGAAAGTTACAAATGTTCTCGAAGGTAAGGGGAAATGATCAATAATATTATAACACATTACTAGTAATTAAAAATTTATAACGCATGCTATTTCACAGGGAATGCTGCCCTAACACTGCGAAGTAGATTGAAATGTACTTTGAAGCGAAGACAATCCAGTGACTCTGCTGCCACTGAAAATGGTCACCACCCTGCTACTAATACTAATGGGCAAATTTTGCCGAACGGGGTTCATCCTACAATCCAACCCAAATTAGTGAAAGATGTCTCCAATAATTCATCCTTGAACTTTCTAGTTCTTAATGAAGTGGTTGTTGATCGTGGACCCAGTCCATACTTGTCCAACGTAGATTTGTTTATTGATGGTAAACATGTGACAGTGGTACAAGGAGATGGGCTAATAGTTTCCACGCCCACTGGCAGTACAGCATATGCAGTCGCTGCCGGCGCATCCATGATACACCCATCAGGTAATTTCATAAATCTAAATATATGTACAAGAAGGAAACAGTAAAAAAGGGTTGACAAATTGTCTTTATTGCATTTTTCTCTTATTAGTTCCTGCAATTATGATTACACCAATCTGCCCCCACTCACTGTCATTTCGTCCCATTGTGGTCCCCGCCGGGGTGGAACTTAAGGTATTATTTTATTTTTATTATCATTCTCGCAAAGTTTAATTTTTTATATCAATTTTTCTAGATAAAAATATCTCCAGACAGTCGAAACACGGCTTGGGTTTCTTTTGATGGCCGGAACAGGCAGGAATTACACCACGGAGATGCGTAAGTTATTGATTGTGCTGTGTTTTATTTCATATTCAACAAATGTTATTAAAATTTATATTGCAGGCTATCCGTTACGACCTCTGTATATCCAGTCCCTTCTATTTGCGCTCAAGTGAGTTCACACGTCATTTGTTATTATACTACACAATAAAAGTAAGCAAAATAATGTAACATTATTTGTTCCAATTTTTTCGCTAGGACCAAATTTCAGACTGGTTTGATTCTCTGGCTGATTGCCTCCAGTGGAATGTTCGAAAAAGGCAGAAGACATTCGACGAAGATAATATGACGGACTCCTCAGGTTATGATATTATGGATACCTGAACGAAACTCTTTCAATTTTTTGGAACATCATCGTCATATGGCCCTGGTGTAATCGGCACGTGGCGATTTTTCAAGTATTTTAGGAGTTGTTCCAATTGTTCGTTTTGTTTGTATTCGCAATAGTCTATATGAATATGACACTGGCTGTCAACTAAGTTAATATACCGATTGCGAAAAACGTGTATATTATAACGCAGTATATTTACTTACAGCATTGAATATAGGGTTCATTGCAACAGAAGGGACCAAATCACTAATACAATCTTCCGCGCAACCTTATTTGCCCGGATAATTTTGATTAGCTTTTCACAGTCAGTTTAAAAAAGATATACCAATCAAAATAATTTTTAAAAAGTATAGAAATAAACGATAAATTATCCTTATACTCCTCTAGCTATGCCCTTTGTACTGTTTTTAGCTCTGGTGATATTATCCCAGAGTAGCTTTGCCTTCATGAAAAATGGGGAATCTATTTTTAGCAAAGACTCCCGAGATTTCAGAGTGAACCAGCTTCGTTCCACATTTCTCCTATGACGTCATCCTGGGGGAAAGGTGTACGTCATTAGATGAGATGAAACAAATCTTCCTCCTGATTCCGTCTCAATCAATAAAGTTGGAATATTTTCAAAGATAGATGATTTTGTATGTTGTGCAACAAACGAGTGGTATTTTGTCTTGTAATTTTTTAATCCCCACAAAATGCATGCAGCGTAGTGTACTTTTGTATTACAATAAGCTGTGCATAATAATAGTAATTGATTGATTAACATTAATCATTCGTTACATTGTGTCATTAGAGTCCATTTACATACATCTAACGTCCAGGCTCAACCCAACAGAAATTGACGAGGCAGAGTGCCTTGCAGCCTCCAAGTCTAGCTTACTGGAGAAGGTTGGCATGGAAACGACCCTGTACCTGGTTCTGGTCTGATATTTGGATAGAGAAAGGACTTCTAGCCAGCCTAGAAAGTGGAAAGTTGGGAACTAAAAGTTTTCTCTGGTAGGAAACCCTTTTCCTTTCTCCTATGGCATTCAAGCCAAGCTCAAGCCAAGGCTTCACGATTAAAGCAGTAGACCGAAGGGAACCGAGATTTCGGACGAGGTGCACCGATCCCGTCAAGTCACTTGCAACTCTTCCCATGCTTTCTCTTGGGCTCTCACTTTCTCCAAACAAAATCCCAGAATCCTTGCCCCATACATCTCAGTCTTCCCCAATTCAGTTTTGTTGCTACATTTATCAACTCAACTCTCTTGTCTCGTCTCGTCCTTCTTGATTTCTCCAGTGACATATATTTATATCACATCCCATCAAGTTGGCAAAGGATCACGAGTCACTGCATTTTGCATAACATTATTTTACTGGTGTTCGTCGTCTTACTGCGTGCAAAGTTTAATGGCAATCTTGTCCAAACTCCCATTCTCACATTCCCATACAGGCTGCGTATAAAGTGTTGAACATAAATAAGATATTCCTAATTATACAGTACTGGTTGAACTGAAAAGCCAACAAAAACCATGTTTCTCATTCAAAAATATACTCAATACAAAGCTGCTCAAGCAGAACAGCAGAAGAGAAAGGTACAGAATGGAAATGGAAGGGTAACAAACAAATAGCACCGTGGTCTTGACTTGTAGAAAATCACTAGTTTTTAAATTGTAATGAAAATAAACTGACTTGGTTTTTGCAGGTAACGGAAAAGGAATTGTCTCAACTCAACCACAAAATTGTAAGATTTGAAAATTTTACCAACTTGCATCTACGAGTCATTTACTACTTCACTTCACAAACTCTGTCCATCATTCACAAGAAATGATGATCCGTTTCACTTAAACGATTAGATTTTTGGGGGTTGCACTCACAAAGGAGTGATATATGGGTAGGAGAAAGTTGTTGGATTTCGTTTGCACAATTCTCGTTAATAGCGTGGTGTGAATAAATTCTTGCTCGTTAATCCACTCCATCCGGATCCGATATTACTCCCACTTCCTTTTTGCATGATTTGGGAAACAAGTTGGAAAATTGCAGGTTAAGAACAAAGCAGTGGTCAGTAAAAGAAGTATAATTATATACTACGTGCTGCGTGTATTAGTATTTGATAGCTACTCCTGTCTCATCGGTTTGCTGAGAATTTCTTGGTTTTGACGGGATGAAGGGTGGTTTTGGTCTTCTAACAAGGCTAATATCGGATCCTTGTTTTTTTATGTTTGTTGTAGAAAATTACCCCTACCTGTCTGTCAGTCACATTTGTCATGTTGGCAGGAAATGTCATCTGGTAATGTCACTAATGAATAACAATACATTTCCGAAATAAATCTCGGTTGATCAATCATTTGCACGGATACAGATATAAAATGGAAACAGTCAATATTCGCTGATATCTTAAAATAAAATAAAGCATTTCTTCCTATGACTAAAACGACTTTTTTGCAACAAAGAAGAAACCAACCAATGTTTAATGGCCTGCGCTTGGAAATTTTTATTACTAGTGATTCATCAATGTTGGAAAGAAATATCTCAGTGGGTGTCTATTATTCTTCTTCGTCACAAAAGCGAACGAACGATCCAACAATTCATGGCTGGGTTTTCTCAACATGAACTTTTTTGTTCGTGTTATAAATAGTGCATCTACACGAATCTGATAAATATAAAACTTATTGAATTGAGTACCAAGGTCACACCACATTCTCAACTGCATTAGCGCATACTAAATCGCATTAGTACAAACACTTGGTCGTAAATGAATAGGATCGATTATGTAATTTGAAATTAGTCGTATGGCCACTTCAATAAAAGTTGTGGAAGGAGTCAAAAGTCAGGGCATGGGAAATGAATGTTACAACAAAGTATACACTTATGCATGTTCCAGAAGTGACTTCACATTTATTTCAATATGTACCTAGCCATATGCCATACTATAAAACATTTCGTAGCATTATAAATATTTCTTGGCTAAGAAAACTAAGAAATTTATTTGTTACGAAGGTCGAATCCGACTTCAGCATGGTGTTCCATGTGAGAAACAGATTACAGAAACTTGCGGCATGAACAGAAAACAACCCGTGAACAAATTATTGAAGTGGGGCAGGCTAGGGAAAAGTTGAGGCAGTGGAATTAGTACGATGACTGAGCCAATGTTGAATATGTAGTTGAATCAAGGATAGAAGATGGCAAAGATATTGCGTGACGAAAACTAGTAGCGAAACACTTAGCGGAAAGAATATCCGGAAAGCGCACGTTTAACAGGTCCATGTCGTAATTCTGTAATCTAGTTATTGCCAACTTATTGCATCAAATCTGATCACCATGCACTACCAGAACGCCTTGTAAACATATTCCCTTGTTACCAGTTACTAGCTATCCTCTGGATGGAAACTATAAACGGGAAGCTCCAAGTGTATTGCTTTTCTGTTTATGGCAAACTTGATAGGCAAATCGTATGTACATATGTGAAGTTGGAGAAAGTGAGTAGGCATGTTTCCGTTAAATGTGGTTGGTTTGCGAATTCAGAAAGCCGTAATATTCACAGCGATGAATGTATAAATGATAAATGATTCATAGTTTTGTATTTATCATTATTATATATGCTCTATATATGAATGAACAGTCTATCATTGTAACGCAATTATTAAATTGGGTGGGTCAAAATATACTCCATATGTACATGTAAAATTGTGGAACAAAGATGTAAAAAGATGTTTTGGATGTAAAAAGAATTGATTCAATTCATTCGTTCAAATTTAAACATAAAACCACTTGGCTTGTATTGCGTGTCAATGGATGGTGAAGCTTTTAGTGACATTATTTCGGGAATAATTCATTTATACATGCCTGACATGAAATAATAAAAAGAGGTGTTGATTTTCCATAGGACAAGCTCCTGTCAAAATTAGATGAGCACGAACCGGAAATTGCAGAAAATCAAGATGATGAGGTACGCTTTTAAGATTAATTGACGTGTGTTTGTTGAAGCTTATGCATGCTGTCGTGCTATAATTTATAGATTTTATTATTGCGACTAAATGATAACAACGTTAAATGTTAATCGGCCAGATGACATAATTATGCTGAGAGAAAGTGATTGCTATCCACCCATCCATTCTGACAGTTTCCGATTCATAAGTTAATAAAAACTGATTTTTTTTTGTTACAGTGTTGTGTTTGTACGTGCGCCAAAGCAACTATGCAGACATATCCATGTGGTCATCGTGTCGTGTGTCGCAAATGTTTTGTAAAGACGATACAAATGGCAGTCGCCCAACGTCTGCTGCCACTCCGATGCGTGGTTTGTAGAGCGAAGATCCTTCGTCTAAAACATGCCTTCAACGGACCCTTGCCCACGTCTGCGTCCCAATACGGAATCGGAAGTCAGTGGTATCATGTCCCACAGTCGGCATCACTTTATTCTGTATCTTCTACTATATCCGGCGTTTCCGGTGAGTGATACATATTGTTGCAAGTTGTTTAGTGGTACTTATTCTAAATTTGTTGTATAAATAGGAGTGTCTGGGGTGTCTTCAGCAAGTTCATGCAGTTCAGCATCTTCCTATAAGACCTGTGCTTCCAGTTTTTCTTCCGCGTCCCTTAAAAAAAGAACATATACAAAACAGGGCTACCAACCACTCAGAACTTCCTCCCCATCTCCATCGAGAAGTCCGAACAGACGATCTGAGTCCGGAATTTCATCCAAGCCTACATCTGCAAATATTAAGCAAACTAAAAACGAAACAAAACACAAGTCCCCAGAACAACTGGATACACTTAATTCTTCGTCCCTTTCTCCCACATCTACAAATTCTATTGCCAACAGCCAAAATGGTCTTGGGAAAGGAAAACTGTCCTTAATCCAAGAGTTTAGTCGGGAGTTCCGGAATGGGAAATCAAAAATAGTTAACGAGAGGAAAGGAAGTGCGGGAGGATCACAGAGAAACGGAAGTGGCAGCACGAGAATAAAGTAAGAATTATTTCCATCTTTTTATTTCAGTTGGAGAAATACTTAGTTGTCCATTCTTTCACCTCGTTACTTTATTCCCATTCCAAGTGAAAGCTGTGAGGGTGAAAGTAAACCTCTGTGGATTTCCTGTAAATCTTATTTCCTTCGTAGTAAAGTAAAGAGTAAAGTTGGAGAAAGTTAATTTATTATGCATTTCAACTCTTGAATTGCTACTGAAAAATACAGGATCCTGCTTTTCCATTCTAAACCATTTGTAAATGCCTGCAAATACAATACCGGTTTAGAACGAGTAGGAAGTTGTTTTCTAAACTATTTCTATGAACTGCATAACATAATCGCGGAAAATTACGTTTTAGTTTGAATAAGACAAAAGTAAACTGAGAAAACTATTGTAAAGAATCATAATTAGATAAAACTTTCTAAAGTCATAGAATTACTATTACTTTTGCTTTGCCTGATTGAATACTGTGAGAAAACAGCATCTTTTATTTTCTTGTGTCCTGTCTTGGCATTGAAAGACAGTTGTAGAGAACTAATTGCAAGATCGTGCTATAAACATTAGTGGTGGTTTATTCGTTCGTTTTTCTGTAAGATCCAGCAACAGCAAGGTAATTGACGAAATGTCCAGAAGGATAGAAAATGTACAAATGTACGTCAAGTCACTCACGGCAAGTAAGCACGGAATAGGTCCACTCTCCTTCAAATACCGGTAGCACAGACCTGTATTTCTCTCTTTTTTGTAATGAAGGTAAAAGGTGGTGTGTTAGCGTGAACAAGGAATAAATATTTCAAACTTCATTGCGCTTGTTTTTAACTTCAGGTCTCGAGAGGTCCATCTCTTTTAGTAGAAAATTCACTCTAAAACAGTGCAACATTTAATTCTAATGTGAATTGCTGTAATCTCAATTTTGGGGTTTACTCTCCAACACTCGGAATGCCCTTTAATTTAAAATTTTATCATTCTATCAAGTCATTAAGGTAGATTCGTTCATTAGTTGCTTTTTCTACTTTTACTGCATTTGTCTGCATTTGAATTTATGTCATTCAAGAAAAATAAGTTAACCTTTTATAAGACATTTCGAGTTTCAATATCTTCTAAAAAAATTTAAAAAAAACTACTGAAATGTCTCAAGCCGTAGTATGAAGCTTCGGTTAGGAGGAAGCTGAAAATTGTAGTATACACAGCAAACAAGAAAACCTGTCTTTCCTGCTATGATGTCCCGATTTGTGCAAAAGTTTATCGATTTTCCTTATCCTTGTAAGCAATTCTCATTCTCCTCACTCAGCTTCCTTCACAAAGATTCGCTTCTGCATGAGTTTTTGGTAGGTTCAGATCTTGTTCACTGTGCTCCTGGAGTAGAGAAAGCGCAGCATTTAAAGGGCACAGAGTGAGCGCATTGTCCGTAATACGTATTTTACAAATAGGTTAAAATAAGGATATAGAACAGTAGCATACTCATGTATTCTGGATGTAGGGAATCAGCTCACCTATACTGGCTAAGTATTTGTTACATCTACTGCATAACATTCTTGAGAAAATCTTAAAATAAATTGGTCCACCTCTGTCTACGACACAAGATTTTTTTATGAGGTCACTTGTAAAAGATGTCGGACCAATTTGTAGTGGTTTGTACATTTTTTTCGTTTATTGAGCATTTAATGAATTTCAGGCGTGTGAGTACTGGAGAAAGTTGGCTACTACGCTTAGCGAGGTAGAAAATTTTCCGTTGGATGTTCCAGAAGGCAATCAATTCAAACCGAGCGACCAAACTCTCAAACTTTTTTTTCTGTTGGCAGCCACTGGCTGGTTGATAGAATGATTCAATATCACAAACAATGGCGATCAGGTCCAACATTCCTCCAGACTCCAAGAGACCACAACGAGTGAATACTAATGTTAAAGCACAAGAGTAAAAAATATGGACCGGTTGGAATCGGAACATGCACAAACTGACTGAATTTCTTGATTTCTTCTCACGAAAAATGAGTTGTCGGATAAAACAAAACTTTTACTGCCTTAACTTAAAACTGCTTCATTCCACAATGATTTTTGTACGCTCACTTTGCGAATATTTTCTGTTTCAAAATTAAGAATAAGGTTTTCGTTTATAATAGTAATAAGCTTTGACGCTTTGATCAAAAGAAGCTTCATTTTCAACCAGAAGGGAATTTTCCTAATTGGATATCTACATAAGCATGCCTTACGATTTAAATAAGAATCCGTTTTTTTATTTTATGTTCTATTTTACAACTAAATTGAAAGAGCAGAGGTATTTTTAGCTGCCTATTAAATATTAAGATATTCATCTGTTATTGAAGATAGGGTGGAAAGGATAAAGTGAAATAGGTACAACCCTTGACTGGAGTCGGTATGGTTTCACTTTGCTACATTTTACGATTGCTCCAATCTCTCTCCCATCAGAATAGACCAAGCCGCAGTTTCATCTTTGTCACGGCCAAGACCTAAAGAAACGAATTGACTTTCTTGTTGCCAGCTAGTCAAAGGTTCTTACAGGATTTTCAACATTCCACAATATACCCATGCAGGCCTAGTTTCAGTAGGGATACAACCGATCAGTCTATTACATTGTCCGTGCCATTTCCAATTTTTTACCTGTTGGGTAACAAAAAATGTCGGAGAAAATCGGATATTTCTTCATTTGAACACAATAGTAAACTGGGAAATAAACTGACATCCAATAAAATACGGTAATCAATGCGAGGTTGGTGCAATTACAGCCACGTAGGTTACTTTTTTAAGTTTTATACAAAGTTACTTATGCTGATATGGGGTGGGAAATGTACGAGTATTAAAGGTCAAAGTTGAGCAGGAATGTCGTCGTTGGTGAGAACGAAACGAATACGCTCTGGAGACTGAGTAATGATGACCTCTTTAAAACTTTTGTCCGCCTTTTTGCAGAGGGACTGAATTGCGTGAAAAGAGAAAGTAGTGTGGAGAAAGTGCTTCAACTAACAAAATGTCGATGAAGTTATTTTATACGGTCCAACTACATTATGCCTGTTAGCATTTTTTAGCATTCCATCGTCATTCCGAATCCACCTGGTTAAGTCACGTCGACCTTCTCGGGTCATCTATATCTTTTTGGTAAAGTGGTACTTGAAATTCACAGCACAGTGAAAAGACAAGCGGAATCCCTTAACAATTCCGACAAACCGCAGTTTTACTTCTTCTCATGTTTCTAGTTTTTGCTGAATTTATGTTTAGCTTCGAATTTAGTTTTTGCAACACATTCATGAATATTACTCATTTATGAAGTTGTGGTTCCTCCATCTACGAATATTAGTAATCTGATCAGTGATCAGTGATCACCCACCTACATTGTGTCTTGCAAAAAAAGCCAAAAATATTACTGATATTACTGACATCTAAGATATTGTCAGACAGAGTGTGTTATTGTCAGTAGACAATAATTACATGTCGTTTAACGGTTATATATTATTTATGAAGGTCATAAATTATTCTTTCAGATTTGAGTTTTAGATAGTCATTAAGAAAACTATAAAGACTCGGTCTTTGCAAAATTAATTTATGATTCATATGTTAGCATGAATCCTGAATGCAGTGGCGATTCATATTGCTGACATCATCTTCCGAATTCTACTCTGACTTTTCAAGTAGGATAATCGCCAAGCTTTCAAATTCCGTTAGGACATATAAAGTTCATTTTTCTGTCTGCTCAATTGAGTAAAGTCAGGAAAAGTAGCACACCAAAACAATTGTATAAAATTCCGTGAACTTCCGTGGACTAACTTTCTCCATCTAACTTTTCAGATATCACAAATTGCTGTGCTAATGGTCTCTGCAATACTAAAAATAACGACCTCTTTTTTTCTAATTTCAGATGTGCAAGAATATTAGTGAACCAAGCTCATCCTCCAACTATTCAATCGAACTTTGGCAGCGCCCCCGCTCATGCCCAAGGAAGGAGCACATTATCCATGACATCGTCAAAGTCAACGAGGGTCAATGGTGGGGGTGATAACATTGGATTTCGTCGAGCAACACCGCCTTCCACGTCCCAATCTTGTCATTCTTTTCGCCGATTGTCACGCCATGATAGCGTCGCCCCCACTGCCTCCTCAGCCTCTTCCTCGTCCTATTCCTTTAAGAAAGGGAGTCTACAAACCATTCCAGACGAACAAATTTAAATTTTTTGTTATGAACAAGAAAATTCATGGTTGAAATGGTTCAAAGATTTCCATGTCCTTTGACATTTTCCGTTTCCTGCAAAGTAGGCAATACAGGTTCCGTGTTTCATTAGTTTGCCAAATTGGGTCAGATTACAAACTGACATTTGAACAAAACTTTACTGTGCAGTATTATTAAATCAAAACTTGGTTAATAAGTAATTTCCGAAATTGATAGTAATAACTTAGGAGGAGTGCTAATTTTTGCAAATATAATATTTGATCGATTTATCCATATTCTTTAGAAGAAATGCTACATGCGTAATTTGTTTTAAGAACATAATTAAGATTTTTCCGCAATATTGCGATGCGATCAAGAGGTGCTGCGAAATTTCAACTCGTACGACATTAACAAATTGAATGCGTGCTTGTCACAGGAATGTACGGGAGAAATGTGTCGCAGCAATACATAAAAACATAAAGAGTGCAAATAATGCCCTTTGAAAAAGGAAAAGGTCAAGTAGTTAGAAAAGAACTATCTCTCAGAAGGAAAGGCCTCGAAAGAAAGCTCTTAACCACCAATGCGGATAAAGGCATTTTTCAACAAGCAAATAATAAAACTGGAGCATATCTCGGATCTATTCAACGTCCCTAAGCCAAGCTTCAGTGTTCTTTCTACGCTAATGTGGAGTTGGGGTAGGAAAGGAGTTGAATTCCATCGACGAAACCATTCCTTTCATTAATCTTGCTTTCTCTTTTCAACATTTTTGTATTGTTACACTTTTAATGACTTTCACAAGGCCATGCATTCACAGCCAAATTGTTGTTTATTCAATGGCACGAGCAAGTAGGTCTGGATATTATATTAAATGCTTTGAATTTGTAACCAAATATTTTTTGTTTCCCACATTTATTCTAAGTTAATGCAAATTTTACAAGTTTAAACACTAGAGAAAGTCCTCTTCAGATCGTGTAGTGATAGATTAATGTGATTGCCACTCCATTTCTGTACTAGAAATATAAAAAGTACTTTTCACTTATTTATCCGGTCCGTTACTTTAATCTATCATAATTGAAAGCAAATGATGAATTATTACAAATGTTCATGGTTTATGATGCAATAATAATGCGTATTAAATACTTTACGAGCCTCGGTGCCAAGAATAAGAATTAATAGAGGCCATTTACAGCTAACTTCTAATAGTTGCTAGATTTATTTTAGCCAAATAAATAATGCGTAAAATTCTGAGAGTTTTATGATATACATAGTAGCCGTATGCAATACAATTCTGCAAGGTATGAACAAATAATCTATGAAGAATCTAAAATTCCAAATGCTAACAATTATTCTTAGAAAGCGAAATAATGTAGCGTTTAAGTTATTAATGCAGCTCATAAAACCTGACGACGTGTGTAGTTTTATATACCCAAAAATATAAAATAGACAAAGAAATAATTTGGACAGTACCTAATAAATTGTTGACATTAGAAAGCAGTACCTATTGAAATTATTAAGATGTCTGTTTAGTCAAGCGTTTAATTAATTCGAAATTGTGCCAGCGTATTGCAAATATGGAATAAACATTAATAAATGTATTTCTCTTTCCGTTTATTCTATTCTTTACAATGTTCATGTACAGAATAACTGCGAAATATCTACGATGTGGGCAGCTACAAATCCCAAATTCAACAGACGTAAAATAATTTCTAATTATTAGGGTGTGAAGCGGACGAATATTGGTCGCCTTGCTAAATCCGACACTACATGCATAATAGGTAATGTTCTCTAACAATTTAGGAGGGGGAGGTTATATAATTTAAAATCGGGTTCTTTAACTAAATTATATCAAGACTAGTTCTAATATTTTGCCTGGCGCTGTTTCTTCACTGCTTGTATGCACTTGGCCATAGTAGGTGACGCTCGAGAAATGGCATCTGTCAAGCAATAGAAATCATTTAATTGAGGACTGATAAATTTCTGAAAAGGTAGATCAATAAAATATATCACAAAGATTGACATGAGTGAAGATGAAGAAACGAAAATGACAGTGTACATGTCTTAAAGGAACTGAATGACAAACCATCGTTTACAGTAATTAAACTAATTATCGTGTCACTTTCGTATTACCTGTCCTGCCACTCTTTTGGAAGTTACCTGTCATATAGAAATCCTCAAGCAGTTTCAAGGGAACATCTAATGGGGAAGAGTCCGTTGGCTTTTTATTTAATAAACTGCCAAGTTCGTTTGCTTGTGTGAAGTAATTTGCATCCTCAGCGTCCCCGTAACGGGCCAAATTTGGAGAAATTTCACTCATGCGCTTGCGGATTTCGTGTATGTCATCGTATGGCAGAGTTAGCCCCATGATCTAAAATAATGATTACATTACATTATAATATAATAAAATGTCCGAATGAGCTAGTTATTAGGTCATACTTCAGATAAGGCTCTGATAATTTTCCAATCTGTAAAACCAAAAAGTGTGTCAGGAAGAGGAGAGATGGTATTAAATAATGTAACTAATTGTTTCAACTGTAACAGTTGAACTGTCGAGGACGAATTACTACCTTCTCTGGCCATTCCAGGTGGATTAACTGCTGTTGTGGTTTGCTGGGCCCTGCCTTCTGTATTTACATAAGTTGCTTGCTTCTCAGTGTATGCAGCACCAGGAAGTACTGCATCAGCAATTTCGGCCCCTTTGTCACCATGATGTCCTATTACAGCAATAATTAATTGTTATAATATAAATTATTATTCGTAATGGCGATTCAACTTTAAAAAACCAACCAACTAACCTTGATAAATCACAAAGCAGTCTTTTGCCAAGTCGCTACGAGAAATAACGCTTTCGTCGGCACCCAACATGAACAAGACTTTTGGTTTAGCCTCGCGAATTTTCTGGGCACCTGCAGAATAACCAAGGTCTAAAGCTGCCACCTGTGATGCAACCCTATGAAGAACATTAAGAACTCTCCAATCTGATGGAATTTGGCCTTTGGCTCTAAGGGAGGCGCTGAGGTTTTGAATTTTCGCTAAAATGACTGCTCCATCAGGGCGTTGAAGGGCTGAAGAACCAACAATGACGATCGGTTTTTTTGCACTGTTAAGTGCTTTAGAAAAAGCACTAGTTCCACTTAGGACGGCATCAATAGTGTTTGGACTATCACCAAGATGCTGTAATTAAATAAATATCAGTAAGTAATAAATAGCATTTCATACCAGTGAAATACCTCATTAAATGCAAATAGCATGGCATCTCTTACCTCATACTCATAGGTTAAATCAACCTTTGGGCCAATCATCGCTACTTGCAGATCGTTTCCGATCCAGCACTTTCGAAGCCTAGTGTTTAACAAGGGAGCCTCGAATCGTGGATTGGTTCCAACTAAAAGAACCAAATCAGCGTCTTCGATTCCAGCGATTTTTGAATTCAAAAGATAATTAGATCGTAAATCTGTTCCGGATCCGTCCAATGGGAAAATCTCCTCTGTGCATAATAGTTCGGAATCAAGACGATTCATTACATCCTTTAAAGCAGTTAAAGCCTGAAATAAATAATCGTCCAAAAGAATTAATCACGGGAAGTTGTACATTTATTTAATTAAAAGTTGGAAGTCACGAAATGTTTAGTACCTCAGCATCAACAAGCCCTCCAACAATTGCACCCACTTGATTTCCTCTTCCAGAACGCAATGCTTGAGCAACCCTCACAAGTGCATCTTCCCACTCAACCTGTTCAAGTACTCCAGAACTATTTTTTAGTAGCGGAACGGTGAGCCTTTGTCTCTTCAATCCGTCAACGGCAAACCGACTTTTGTCAGATATCCACTCCTCGTTGACGTCCTAAAATAAATTATTATTAATTGCATGCGCAAGGAAGTGGGGAATACAGAACAATTTTGATAATTGATCACACATACATCATTTTGCCTAGGAATCACTCTTAAAACCTCTCCAGTTCGGGTAGATACAACAATGTTGGACCCAATGGCATCCAATACATCGATTGACTCAGTTTTTCTAGTTTCCCATGGACGAGCCATGAATGCATAAGGTTTTGATGTCAAAGCCCCAACAGGACACAAGTCAATAACATTTCCTGACATTTCTGACATGAGCATTTTCTCAACATACGTCCCAACTTGCATGTCTTGAAGATTTTGAAATTAAATGTATAAATTAGTGTCATCGCTTTATTGACGAATATTCAATGGATAAGAAGTCTTTTGATGATTCTTACCTTGACCACGGCCCGTTGTTCCAAAATCGTCAACGCCAGCAACCTCAGATGCAAACCGAATACATCGAGTGCAGTGAATGCAACGAGTCATAATTGTTTTGATAAGGGGACCAATGTTCTTGTCTTCAACAGCTCTGTGAATTACAAGTGAGTGTAATTAATTTGATTGTGAAGCAATTCCTTATCCATCCGTTGTTCAATATATACCTTTTCCCAGAGAAATTAATATCAGTAAAACGGGAACGATCTGATCCGAATGTCATTGACTGATCTTGCAGGTCACATTCGCCACCCTGGTCACAAATAGGACAGTCCAAAGGATGGTTCACTAGCAAGAATTCCATCACACCTTCTCGTGCTTTTCGAGTAAATTCTGAATTTGTTTTTACTCTCATCCCCTTCATGACTGGCATGGCACAGGAGGCAACGGGCTAAAAGATGCAAGTTAACATAATGATGATGACTATCATTCACAACATAAAAATCTCACAGCCCAGCTCCTAGTATCTTAATTAAATTACCTTTAACGATTTTTCCACTTCAACAAGACACATCCTGCAATTTCCAGCAATTGAGAGCCTCTCGTGGTAACAAAATCTAGGAATTTCCACACCCGCAAGTGCTGCAGCCTGTATTTAGTTTAAATGGTTAAAACATTCCAAAATTAGTAATAAAATAGTGACTACAATAGCTACAGCGTTCATATAATTACCTGAAGAACCGTTGTCCCCGGCTCCACCATGACGGGCTTATCATCGATAAACACTTCAACTTTTTCAGGTGCTGAGGACATGGCGCAGATTCGGGTGTTGTTTACCCCTGGAAGACGACCCACCTTCCGCAATGCGCTTATCGGAATTCGCATCATTGTAACCTAATCCACTCGGATAAAAATGTGTTCAATCCAACAAATTAGTCCTAGCAGTGGACTTGTAATCACTAGAATTTTATTTTCCCAAGAATTTTAAATTATTTACAACAATTTTCACCAAGAGTGGAATCGGCTGCAGAATCAGTGAGAGATTCACACTCTCCCACATTCTCACTCTGCCCAAATCACGACTTTCTCCTCATATTTATGGCAGGTAAGTCAGGAACATGATAAGAATTCCGTAATTTTTAGTGTAAATATGCTATTACTAAAATTTACATTTATTTCTGCTCCACCCAAACATTTAGACGAATGGAATGAAACAGTTCAAAAGAAATGAGATCTATTGACGAAAGTAGCGTCAAATCACTAAAACTTTTAAACATTACTGCACCACCACAACGAGTATTAAGCAATTTCAATGTCGCATAATCTAAAATGTTCATTCTATGATGTCCAAAGTGAAATACTGTTCTACAAGAAGATTGATTAACTTAGATCCTAGAACTTCGTCTACTTCCAACGGCACCCGGAGCTGGGCTTGAAACTCGGGATGAACTTCGAGAGGATCTATTGGAAGAGCTTTCCGTTCCGTTGTCATCCTATGAAAAATTCCCATGAAAAATAAAAATTATTATATTTTTAAACACGGACTGGTAATTGTTTGTGCATTAAAAATCCACGATTTGCAGGGATATCTCGACATAAGCGAATTCAGGGAACATGACTGACAAAAAATGTGAAAGACCTCTTGCATGCGTAAAAGACGAGAAAATAAAGTAGAAACAAATACTGCAAAAATTAACAAAAAACAAAATCTTATATTAGTGCTTTTGGAATGGAAAAAATATATATTCATGCAAGAACATGGGATTATTATAACATCGGATGTGTATAACTGGAAAAAATCTACAAGCAAATAAAAGTGATAACAGTTAGTAAAATGATATAAATTGGTAAAATCTAATAGCTTGCTACATAAATACACAGTAAAAACTAAACAATGTCGTCGTGAGTGAAAGATGAAAAAATGAAACAAGCCTACATAGCATCAGAATTGGATTAAATTGGTAATATGGCAGCGCACAACATGCTACAACTTGACAAGTATCACTCAATTTGATAATCATATACATCGTCATCTTCCTCGTCTCCGTCCTCCTCCATGTACCGTCGGCTGTGTCCGTGTCGCTTGCGTTTTGGTCGACTGACTTCTGCAGTACTCAGGCCACCAACTTTCTTTTTTAATTTAATTTTCATTTTGAGCGATGATGACGATGTCTCGTCATGTTCTGGTGGTTCTGGTGGACGTTCAGGTTCTGAAATGTCGTCATCTTCATCGTCGTCTAGAAAAATAAAATATAAAATCAATCACGACGATTCATAAAGGTGGTAAGATGTTTAAAATAAATACCGCTGACGACTTCCATAGCTTTAACAGCAATTTCTTGTTCAATTTTCTTCCGAGTATCAGCAAATACGGATTGCAGAACTAATGAATCTTCAAAAATCAGGCTCGCATCTTCATTGTAGAATTGCGCATTCTTGCATAGTTGCATAAAATCCTTTTCAATATCATCCAATTCAGCATACTAAAAATTAAATTATTGTATTATTAGCGTTCGAAATTGTATGTTGTTGTAACTTGTTATATACTAAAAACCAAAGTTGTTGTAATATCAAATACACACCTTGCCATCATCTAGTCGTGATAGAATTTTTTTGATGTCCAACGGCTTCCTGATAATTTCGTAATAATCTGGTAGTTCTTTCCGAGATGGGAGTTTCATAAACGGCGTGCTGATTAATCGCCCACTAATCACCACAAAATTCAAACCGTATTTCATTTATAAATGAAATAATTTGTTTCCTTTACGTTACCCTGCTTGGTAGTCGATAACTATTTGCATGAGTCGCCGCATCTTATTTCTTAGCTCGTCTCTATTGCCCGCTTGACTAGAATGAGGCTCTTCTTCAGTCCTTGGCCTTTTTGATTTTCCAGAAGAAATCTCATCTTGATTCTCGTCCTCATCGTACGGTTCACGTTTTTTGCGCCTATTTTTACGTCTCTTTCCATATTCATCTTCTTCCCCGTCGTCTTCCATTGCGCCTATAACTTTCAACCACTGTGATTCCGTCAGTAATGAGTCACCTGTTATATTAGTAATACAAAATAGTTAACACATATACTATTGCTATTATATTTTTGATTATTTCTAATTACCATAATCCACTTCACGCCTTTGTCGCTTTTTCCCGGATTCGTCATCTTCATCATCGTCGTTATTGTTCTAGATATCGGTCATTATAAATAACATCAAATACCATGCAGATTATTAAAAAGAATGAGCTACTAACCACTGCGTCTTCTGCCTCATCTGCTTTTAATAACCACTCTGGGAGCTCAGTATCCTGAATCAGGCGAGATTTGATCGGATCTTCCTCTCTTTTGCGGTCCATGTCCATCCTTGTAAATAGTTCGAATTCTGCCTCTGTTCTGGCGATCATTTGATTCACGGTTTCATCATCCGGCACCTCATCCTCCTCGTCTTCATCATCTCCTTCATCTTGTTGTAGAATTGACTGCAGAAATTCCTGCCTCTCAGAACCTGTATAAAAACCCCATGTTTAAAATAGAGCAGAGTTTTCTGCCATTCCCAATCTCTTCTGTTCCTCATTGATGTTTTAGGAAATAGTATGTAAGGTGATAAATAAAATTCACCCGTCGATTTTTGATCAAACATTCCAGCTTGGATAACCTTCTCGTCCATGTTCAACTTGTACCGCGCAGCCGCTAAAATTCTTTCTTCAACTGAATTCACCGTCATCAGCCTCAACACACGCACTTCATTCTTTTGTCCAATTCTGTGTGCTCTGTCCTGGGCTTGCAAATCTTGATGAGGATTCCAATCTGAGTCAAAGATAATGACGGTGTCTGCGCTTTGCAAGTTCAATCCCAATCCTCCTGCCCTGGTGCTATATTCCAAGAAAAGGAGAGAGTACATTATATTTAAGTCATATGATATTGTTAGTGATTGGAAATTTAACTAACCTGAGTAAAAAAATGAAATATCCTGACTCTGGATCGTTAAATTTCTTCAGCAAATCCCCACGTTCTTCAGATTTCGTCGTACCGTCCAACCGCAAATATTTGAAGCCACGAAAAGCCATATAATCTTCCTAAATTGGTTATTACATTAGTTAAGAACATTTTCAAATAGATTTCATTTTCAATAATTCAAACCATAATAGTCATAAGTTGTGTCATTTGACAAAACATAAGTACGCGATGATTGGAATCTTTCAATTTTGGTAGAATACGATCCAACAGCTCAAACTTCCCTGAAGACCGATAAATATCATCCGTGACTTGCCTATATATATATATTATAAATATAAATTTCCTTTCTTTGCAAAAATTAGTAAAAATGATATAGTGGTATTTAGTGTATTTAGTGTATTTACCCATATCCAGTCTTATCAATGTAATCATCTTCAATGTGACTAAACATGAATGGGTGATTACAAAGCTTTTTGAGCTGCATGATTGTGTTCATTAGGGCTTTACTTCTACCCTTTCCTTGTTTTCCAACTTCTGAGCCATCCGTAAGAAGAACACCTTTGCTTGCCATATGACTAAACGAGAGAAAAACAACTAGTTTCACATTTCCGTGTAAAGACAAAAATAGTACTATATGTACCGCACCGCACAGTTGCAGAATTAGAAAAAGAAAACCACTTACCGATAAAGAACACGCTGTAGAGCAGACATCTCACACTTAATGATGTACTCGACTTTACTAGGAAGCTGGGACTCTACCTCCTTCTTGAGTCGCCGAAGCAAAAATGGTCTAAGTACTTTGTGGAGTCGCCGGATAATCAAAATTTGTTCTTCTTCATTCAATTCCACCTTTTCTCCTGAGGTAGCAAATGGAGCATTAAACCACTGTTCAAATGTGGAACACGACTTGAAGATAGACGGAAGTAAAAAGTTTAACAGAGCCCAAAGTTCAGGAATTTTATTTTGTAACGGAGTCCCAGTAAGTAGAAGACGATGGGAAGCAAAGTAGTGAGTATTTAAAGCTTGAGTGAGCTTGCAATGATGATTCTTCATTCGGTGTCCTTCATCGATAATCATATACTTCCAACGAATCTTGGCTAGTACGGATTTATCCTTGAGAATATATTCATAGGTTGTCAATAAAACATTAAACCTCGTGGATTTCATCTGCGTCTGCAATTGTTTCCGAAGCAAAGGGGACCCTTTGTACGCGACGATTGACACTGTTGGTGCCCATTTCTCAAATTCAAGCTGCCAATTAGATAGAGTCGATAACGGAACTATAATTAAAAATGGTCCCAAATTCTTCTTGCGTTCCATTAAATATGTACACAATCCAATTGTCTGGATCGTTTTCCCCAACCCCATTTCGTCTGCCAAAATTCCATTAAGATTGTTGTTGTATAGTGACACCAGCCATTCTAATCCCTTAATCTGGTATTCCTTCAGATTTCCATTAACCAACATGTTTGCCTGCTCAGTAACTGGCTCATGAATTGTGTGGGCAATTGTATAGTAATTCTGTTCTCCTTGTGCCTTATTGTACTCGTCATCCTCAACTTTAGCCTTAGCTTTTTGAATAACGGCTTTTGCCACATCTTCCCCGATGGACTCTGGATCGATTTCAGGAACAACCAATACGGGCGGTTTCACGCCAGCAACAAAACCGGTGGCAGACGGTCCAGCAATTTCGTCATCTGATTCTTCCCCAGACTCGTCTCCAGATTCATCTTGAACTATTTCCCAACCAGGGTGAGTTTCCAGCCAGTTTTGGAGCTCTGATGCTGACGGAGCCTCTTCACCCGACAAAACTTTACCAGCTTTTCTGTCTGCGACAGTGATGCGTTTTTCACCAGTTGAAGCTTGAGAATTTTCACCTTCGGTACCATCAACTGTTTCTGCTGCTGGCTTCTTCTTCTTTTTGCGTTGTTCTTTCATCTTCCGACGTTGATCCACTTTATGTTGTTTCACCATTTCCGTAAGATTTGAAATGTACTCATCAGTTTGAGCCAGCAAGAAAGCTAATCGCTTGTCTTTCTTTTGATCAATAAGCTTCCTATAACCTTCCTCGTCTTCCGCCATTAGCCTACGTAATCTTTCCTTTTCTATCCTTTCCTGTTCTTTCTTCTGCTCTCTGTCTGCATTTGCGTGATAAATCATCATGGCCTTGTTGAGACGACCAGTCTTTAATTGATTATTCTTGTGAAATTCTCTCAAATCTTTTCCATGTTGTAAGACAGCATTGAGGAATTCTTGATGTTTTTGACGACGTTTCTTTTCTGCTTCTGCCTTTTGTAACTTTTCATATCTTTCTGTAGCTCTGGCTTCTTTAAGTCCTTGCCGTTTTACACGTTTATACTCCTTGATTTCGACAGATGTCTCAAGATTAGTATCTCGCGACATACAGCTAATAACCTATAAATAAGGAGAATGTTAAAATGTACAAGTGTGTAGATTTTAAACCAACAAACAAAACTATACATATTTCGCAATGCAGTATCCGCATTCAGAAATAATGCACAAAAACTCACCTCCTGACGAAGTTGCTTCTGAAAATTTAGTATTCTCAAAGCTCTCAGCTCAGTTTGTGCCTTCATTTGAACATCGTCAGCCATGTTGGTGGGCAATTCAGACAAATCATGAAGACGATTAACAATTCTTGATGCCAATCTGCGTAACAAAATGAATTTAAAGTTTACATCTCTCCAACATTTCTCACCAGTAACTAATTCAACAAAAATGTCAAATCATACCTGTTCTCCCTTTCATTTAACAGCAAGACAGGGTCCAACCCAGCCGGCTTCTCCAATGGTGTAAGACGATTTTGTTTTTGAGCTGGTGCAACTAAAGCTTGAGATTTTATCTGAGTTTGAGGACTAGTAGTAGGTGGCTGAACCGTAGTTCCTATCGTTGGTTCCTGAGACGATCCGACATTATTAGGTTGCTGAACAGGTCCTATCTGAGCCCCTGCGAAATTCCAATTTTTTTTTATTATTATTACATTTGAAAAACAATTTTTAGTGTCAATAAGATAAATATTATACCATTCTGTTGTAGAGCAGGGGTCCGAGCAGCTGGTGGAGGTTCATATCTTTTCCCTTGGACAGCCGCTAATATCTGGCCGGTAGGAACTTGGCTACGGGATAAAAACCGGTATGCCATTACTTGTGCTTTGAACTGTTGCATTTGTGAGATGTCCAGAGCTCCTGCAGCCATTACTGGGGTCGGCGTCGTCGGCGGGGGCATTGAAGATGTAGCACTACCCCCAAAGGTCTACACGAATAAAGACATTCAATATTACTTCTCACAGTTGCACCAACTTCCATCCAATTCTGAAAATTATTCTACCTTACCGTACGAAACTGTTGAAATCCCTGATCCGAAGCAGTTCTCGTCCTCAGGGCTAGTAACTGAAAAAAACGAGGATCATTTTGCAACCCCTTTTCCTCCATCACACTAATCGCTCTTTGAAGTGCATTTGCGCTCTCCGGAGAAGGATTATAATACTGATGAGGTGGGTGAGAGCCATAGCCTATTCCAACATTTCCCTGTGTAGCCATCCTCCTGTGTCAAGCGACTCACTCCCTTTAAAATACTTCTTCCTAGTGATAAATAAACATAAGCAAAATTTATAAAAAATAAATAAAACCACTTTTGTTGTGTCCGACACTGTCAGAGAAATATCCTTACCATTAAATAGGAAATGAACCGCTGCCGCTGAAGTCCCCCCTAGTTGACGAGCTAGGTTGGAGTCACTAAATCCAAATGTTTTGTGGTCAATTAACAATTAAAATTAAATACAAGTAAGTTTTGTGAAAGTTACAAAAAAGTTAGTTTCGTTTGTTGACTGATTTGAAGGTGGTGGCGATTTTTTGTGGTTTGTCAGTGGCACCGTCCACGCTGTTCTCAACTTGCCTCCTTCTTTTCCCAACCAACCTCACACCGGCTCACAACTCGCTCACTGGGATTTTTCGGAAATTTTGAAATTTTTAGGAAAAAACTTCATAAAAGACAAAATGGCTTTTGGAGAGTTGAGCGGAGCTGCTGGGCTCCAGAAATTGAATCAACATCTCAGTTCAAAGAGTTATATTGAGGGGTGAGCTAAACATTAAGGAATCAAGGAATTCGACGTATTTGAGTAATAATAATTGTTGGTTTTTTGTAAAATTAGATACCAACCAAGTAAGTCGGACACGGCTGCCTTTGACCAGATCAAATCTGCCCCTTCTGAATATGTCCATGTTTTGCGATGGTATGTGTGTTTTATTGATTGTGATTGGTTATTTATTGAGTTTTGTTGAGTTCTGTTTTATTGATAAATGGCAGTTTTAAATTTTGTTTTTTTTCTCAGGTACAATCATATCAAGAGTTTCGGCGATTTGAGGAAACAGTTTCCTGGAGCCACTCCAGCATCTGCGCCAGCAGCAGCGGATGATGATGACGTGGACCTCTTTGCCTCGGATGAGGAGGAAGATGCTGAGGCAGCAAAAATTAAGGAACAACGGGTAATCTCAAATGCCTCAACGCATTTGCATTTAGTAATAAAGTGCAGTAGTTGTGGAAAACTTGTATGAACAAAGTTTTATTACATCATTAATCTAGGTTGCGGAATACGCTGCTAAAAAGTCCAAGAAACCAGCCCTTGTCGCCAAGTCCAATGTGATCCTTGATGTCAAGCCGTGGGATGGTAATAGTCTAATACCTGTGGCTTTTGCATGATTTAAATAGACAACCTTAAATTAAGCCTGTATTGTTTGGTAGACGAGACGGACATGGCAGAGTTGGAGAAATGCGTCCGTTCTATAACGATGGACGGCCTCCTTTGGGGAATTTCGAAACTTGTGCCTCTGGCTTATGGTATTAAGAAACTCACAATTACCACCGTGGTTGAAGATGATAAAGTTTCCATTGATGAGTTGGTGGAAAAAATTCAAGAACACGAAGACTTTGTACGTACAGAGTTATTTGACCATAATTTTAAATGTCTTTCAATAGCGTGAGAAACAAAATAATCCATGTTTACTAATTCAATTATTCCATTATAGATTCAAAGTGTGGATATCGCTGCATTCAACAAAATCTAAGCCACAACCCTAAGAAGACGCCTCATAACATTTTTTCTGTAAAGTGAAATAAAAATCATTTGGCCAGACGTATAACTGATGTAATTACTTGGTTTAAGCCAAATCCATATTCATGAAATCTCAGTAGCATGAAAAATAAGTCACACCCGCAATGTCGCTTTCAGTATTCATATATAATCTTAGAAACGTTTTACAAACAATACCTTTGGCTCTTATCTGCCTTCGCAAGACAACAACTTTCAGTTACTGAAATATGAGCACAATTAATTTGACGATGTACAACTGTTCTTGGCGTGGTTAAACTAACTGGTTACTTCGGTGGAAATTCTTTACTTAATGCCACTTTCCCACGCATTGTGGGCGGAGGTGTGATAATAAGACAACTTTTTTTTCTATTAAACTAAAGGTAAACCATGATAACAATACAGTTCAGATTCACTTTGATCTTCTTCGGGTGGTGAACAGTGATGGTAGTGGCAGAGTTTAGCTTGGAAATTATTAGTTGGCCCATGGCAAAAAGTTTTTCATCTCACAAACACGTTGGCGTTTAGTTGTGGCTGTGCTGCCCAGTTGTAAAGTTGATTGAAGGAAGAAAGGATGATCTCTTTGGTGCTTCCTATAGATCCATAACGAAGCAAATAAGTTGAGCTGCAAGAATTTGGTTAGCATTACAAGAAAAAGTGTTCAGTTAACTTTTTGCAAACATTTGCATATCATAAATCATCAATGGGAAGACATCTCGACTTTGTTCTCTTTACAACTTCCATACTGGGGTTCTGCTGGACTCTGGCGTTTCCACAACAGGATTTTGGAAATGATCAGGGTTCATTCAGTAACCAGTTTCCGGGTTCAGGTCAGGGTTCAGGTAGAATACAAACCTATTTTCCGTACAGTTTATCCAAGGATATTATGAAACATTTTTGCAGGCTCTACCCTTGGAATTAATCCTATGAGCGAGTCGTGTTTGGCTTGCATTTGTTCTGCATCCACAAATTGCAATTTGACCACACAATGCATAAGCAATGGCAAGTATTGTGGACCGTTCTTAATTTCCAAACCGTACTGGTAAGTTCCACATTAAAAAAGGAAAATCTGGAGTAATTTGGCTATAATATTATATAATATTATAGGCTTGACGCAGGACAGCTAACCATAAAAGACGATGACCCAAGACGAGATGGAGGTTAGGACAGTTTTTATTTGTCTTTGTGACAATGACATTGTCATTACGTATCTTATATTTTGGTTTGAATTCAATTTTATTTGTTATGCATAAATTCTTATTTAGCTTTCCTGTCGTGTGCTACAGACCCGATTTGTTCAGCTCAAACAGTTCGTACATACATGCAGCGGTACCAAACGGTAACAATGACTAATTTCATTGGTTTCTTCGTGGGTGGCCGTAAACTTAAACTTTCTTTTAAGACGTTTCTGGTTATGTTTTATTGCTGTTACATATGCAATTTGAGACCCAAGGTCGTCAATTAGAATGCATTTAAATAATTTAGAGTTTTGCACGTACTTTAGAATTATACACTGATATATGAGTGTCCAATTCTTTGTTTTATTTCCCTTTTCAAACTTACGTCACAATTTGACAATGATTTCACTTTCAATTTTAATCGAGTTTTTCTCAAACAGGATCTTGAATGAAGATATTAATTTGTTGTTGGTGTCTTCCACTTTATGTATTTTTACAGGACTGTAATAATGACAATTCAATTGATTGTGACGAGTGAGTATTTCACTTCATTTCATTGGCCACTCCACGCAATTTAGTAATTTGATTGTTAACAATTTCAGCATGGGTAGGATTCATTTGATGGGACCTGATGACTGTGGGAATCCGAGGGTCCCGGCGACGCCATTTTTTAAGAGATTCAGAAAATGCTTCGATGCCGTACTTCAGCTTAGTGCGGCTTAATCGTATCCTCAACCAATTTACAGATTACATCAGACAATGGAATGTGATGTCTCATCGCCTCGGATAATGATTGGGTTAGGAACAGAGTCAAACTGATGCAAAAAATGCATGATTTAACAAAAGCCAGGAATGAATATCATTACTCTGTACTCACTTTTTATTTATTGATTACCAGAATGTTGCTTCTCCTACAATAACTTGAGACAATAAAATTGACCAAAGCAATGAGTCTCAGAAGATTGAGTTATCTAATTTGGGATCTTGTTATTCACAATCCGGGATACTAAATTCCTAACTCACACAACGAATTACGTAATATTTGATAATATTATGTACATTGTTTATTGAGACAGATCTCATATTCCAGTTTACTATACAATTATTTAAGTGAGTCACAATTCAGTCAAGGCTTTCCAAGAAGCAATTTGTTTGTGAATGAAACACGGAATACCTGAAAATTGAAATTAAGGAATCACTCATAAAATCATGGGATCGAAATACAAATATAATTTAAAACTCGTTTCGCAACCCTGCATGTTTTGCATCACACATTTGCACACTACAAGGCAGCGACAAGGAAATGCTATTCATGAATGATGTACAACTTGGAGATGATTCCTGGAATATTTGCTAATTCCAGACTTAATCACCAATTATGAGGTCATCCTCCTTAGCGTTGCAATTGTTGTGTAGACTCTACACACCGTATGCAAATTTTAAGCCGCAAAACATAATTGGCACAAAAAACACATTTTATTTTAATCATCAACTTGCCTTGATTATGGACATCTTGCTCTACGTCGTGATTCCCTGTGTCCATCACGGACCATTTAAGGATTCTTAATAGCTATAAACTGTCCATGTACCCGATGCTGTACTGCGTCACCTAAACGCATTCACAATTAAGATCTTGCCCTGAGTAGACATCGACGTCACCAGCAAAAATTCAACAATAGCAGATTTAAAAGAAACATT